>LR749552.1:2433728-2581411 GCA_902729485.2 Mus minutoides
TTTTTTTTTTTTTTTTTTTTTTTTTTTTTTTTTTTTTTTTTTTTTTTTTTTTTTTTTTTTTTTTTTTTTTTTTTTTTTTTTTTTTTTGTGGTGGCTTAAGAGTCCATCTCTATAAACCCAGGTGAAAAGGACTCTTTGCAACCCAGGCTCACTCCAGTGGCACTACTACTACTTGCAATTCGATAGCTGATATGAAAGAAGACATAACAACATGTGGTGTACCCAATAGAAAATTTTTAGCAAATTTAAAAATAACTCGATCACATCAATCTCAAAATTATGTACTTGCATCCTTGCATTTCCAAATGAGCCCTCAAGGTATAGCATTATATTTTCTCAGCCATTAGCACTGCCATTCACCAGAAACATAATACGGTAATCACTCAGAGGTACAAGGAAATGAAAGTCTCTCCCATTTGCCTACTGCCCTCTGTAGTCTAATATAGTATTGAATGTTACAACAGTGTAGGCTCCTTCATACATGCCGATAAAAGCCTCTGTGGGAGACAGCTGTGATGAACTGCCTGAAATATTGAGGTAGCTTCTGATTTTTGAGAGGGGAATGTTCCCTCCCAAAGCAATTACCCACATCCCTCATGCTATGAAATGTTTGTGTTCTGGTACAACTCGTTGAAAAGTGAATCCAGTTTCATCCCTGCCTTTGATTATAAAAATGGAGGGCCACTCATATGAAGGAAGAAAAAAAAAAAAAAAAAAAGGAGCTCAAAGAAGTCATCCAAACCTCATTTTCAAAAGACACACACTCTTGAAATTCTGGAGATGGAAAAGAAAACTCTGTTTGATAAATGAAGATTGGTCCTCAAAAGAGATAGGTAGGAACCCTGAGTAGGCGTGATTGTCAGAGACAATAGCTAAAGACCCAAGGGACAAATGCAGTATAAACAAAAGAAGGATACAGATCAGAATCAAATGTCATTCAGATTCTATCAAATGCTTTCCGGATTCAGCAGCATGACAAGATGAAATTCTCTGTGGTGACACATCCAACTTCATAACACTGCATGGGAACAGCAGAATTTTTAAAAGGACCAGGTGGATTTGGCCAGCAGGACACAGAGCAGAGGCAACTATATATTATACCATCCTTACCTGGAAGGCAATGTCGCTACCTGTCAATGTTTATGCTTTATGACTGATGTGGGTTTTCTCACAGATTATCATTAATTTAAATTCTGTTTCTGGACTTCTGAAATCTTTTGTTTGTTTGCATTGACATAATTCTAATGCTGAGCCCTTTGAGAAATGCGTTACCTGCTTTGTGCTCTAACCAAGACAATTACCATTTTATTTAGATGCTCTTATCTCCACTTTAGAAAACTAGGTTGATTTAAAGATTATATCAAAATGGAAGATCCAAGATTAACTCCTAACACCCACAGCTCACAAGTTCACGACTTCCTATAAATCCAACTCCAGGGGATATAATATGCTCTTCTGGTCTCCAAGGGCATCTACATGCACACATATACTCCCCACCCATATACACACCCACAATAAACACAATCCATGCACAATAAATAATAAATAAAGTTATGAAAAACTTTAAAGTTATATTGACATGGTGACATGATAGAACTTACATATGAGTCTAAGACCCAGCTTAAAATCTAGACTTCACCGAAACATAATGTCACTTTTTCTTTCTTTTTTATCTATTTGCCATCTATTATTTACCTTAAATTATGGGAAATTAAAATAAAGAACTCTGTATATATTCCTTACTATCAAGTTTTGGATAGTTAAAGTTTATCTCTACTAAATTAAATGTATTTACTAGAATTAAATGAATTAAATGAATGACTATCCAGCTGATAGCTGAGTTTAAATTCCATGGCTTCCCTTCTGGGTTAGCCATCTTCTTTTTATTTTAACCAAGTGTTGTTATGTGATTTTTAGAAAAATTAAATTCAAATTAAAATTCATTCCAAGAGAATTTGGCACCTCTCCTTGAGATGATTAGTGACAATTTGCAATCTTACAATCATTATGAATGATTGTTGTAATAAAGAGATGTTGAAAGGAGAGGCTCAATTGGTTGAAGTAGGAAATGACTCAGACGTCCCATTAATGGAACTTGACTCCATTTAGTCCCTGTTCTTGTTGACTTAACAACCACTGGTTTCTCCCAAAGTTGCAGAGACTATGCTGAACCTGGATAGAAACAAATGAGCAAAACAGGACTTGTACTAAAAGATTTCACTCACCCTTGAGAAATCAAAGCCAAACACATATTGTATAACTACACTGACATGCCTATAAAGGGTTAAAAAGTCCCTGTTTCATAACTTTCTAAGACCCATTTCAAGTACCTGTCAGAGAGGCCTGAGTATATTATAAACTTTGATTCAACCATGTATTCCCATGCCCTTAAAACAAACTTCCTCTGTTAACTTCAACTATCAGATTAGTTACATCCTTGGCATTCAGAAAGCTCAACATGAGAAGACATTGGCTGAACCTGAAGGTGACTTGATGATATTAACCATCCCATATCCTTAATATCCTAGAGCCCATCTAGGATAAATTCTTTGAAATAGTCATCTTGCCCATCTGCCTTTTCGGGAGTCATGTGGTATCACTGGAACTCAATTAACTGTTAGGATTCTGTGCTTGACTCAGGTCGGAGTGAATCTAATACAACATTAGAAAGGTGAAAAGCTGTCTCTTTCAATCTGACCCTGTACAGATCTCACACATTGGGATGCCCACCCACAACAGGATGAAGCTAGCAAATGTATCTACCAGTTTACTTTATTAAGCAGCACTAGCTCATAACATTAAACGCCAAGGAATATAAAGTGCTGGCAAAATATTTTTCACCAGAGAAAATGTATCCAGCCTTATAACAGTTTGAGTTTTAGAAGATACTCAATAATTGTGTCGGTGAAGCCATCTCGACTCAGTGCACACCCAGATCAATGATGGGAATGACTAAGCCATGTAACTACTCATTTTCCAAGACAAGAAGAAGGGCTCAAGTTCCTCTGCAGCAGCTGCCAGGGCAGGGACAGAGGATGTGACACATACTCGATGGGAAAACTGCCCAGAGTTTAGGAACAAAACATATACTACTCAACTATCTCATTTTCTGAATCACTCATGAGTATATTTCCATATGCATCAAGAGCCAAATTATTTTGAATATGCCCTATCTTGTCTACATCATCAGGATTTCCAAAATTGAGACTTAGACTGTGAGCAGAGGTGGAAGGGAACATCTTCACCGGGCCCAGGAAAAATAACACGCAAGAGTGACACATTTGCAGGCTTGAGCCAGACACTAATATGTTGATTCCTTCAGCAAAAATAAACCACATGTCTGCGATGCAGAAACACTCAGTTTCTCCATAGCCCCACTGTTCCTTCAGAACTGTAACTATAACTATATAACTATAACTATAACTAAGCACGTGCTTATCTGCTTGGAATCATTCCTTGAAAGCATCCTGGCTGGGTGTAAATGTTAAGGTAACAAAGAAAATGTTTCATATACTTTTTCTCTAAAGGGGAGCACAACTGTCCAGCATTTCTAGAAAGTTTATGAAGGGAAAGAGAATATTCTAGAATGGGTCAGGCTAGTACGGAAAGGTTATTATGTGAGTATTGAAGACTTGGTGAAGGATTGGGTTATAATAGTACTTTAACACAGGGTTGGTATCAACAAAATGGAGATGGAAATGCCATCTAAATGGAAGTCGTATATCTAAAACACAACAGAGAGGTGGATTTCTTAGAATTCTATTTTGAGGTGAAAGCACTTCTAATTCTCGGCGTCACTCAGAAAGTTTCTCCTCAGCAGTGTTATCCCAGGAGTAACCTTTTACTGCTCAGAGCTCTCAACTTCGCCTTGATGTCTTCTTGTTATTTGTGATAAAAATATATAAATTTAGGTAAAGAAATATCCTTAATCTGTCTTAATCTCTTTTTACTCCTTTATGAAGTAAAACGAGTAATCCTCCTCTTACAAGGCCTAGAGTTTAGGGAAAGGTTTCAGGTAAGTGACTATGCAGAACATGGACACACTGCTCCTTCCAGTAAGCATGCTCTCCTCTGAGCAAGCCTCACTTACTCGTTCATTTACACAAAGCAAACTGTCAGGGGCAGGGGTGCAATGGATGAGTATTTGTCTTTGCTTCAAATTTCTATGTTTAACCCAAACTTTCAAGGTGATAGTAGAAAGATGTCAGGTCACTGAGATGTCCTGAACTTGTTAGGGGGATTAGTGGCCTTATAAAAGGGACATGGCAGTGTCTGTCACCCTCTCTTCCCTCTTTATAATACATGGACCTTTCCACCTGGGAAAAAAAAAAGCCTGCCCTAAAGGCAACTACACCTCGTTTCCTATTTGTTCAGCCATACAGTATTATGAGCTCTGAAATATTGAAAATCCATTAGTAGAATCCTTGTGTATGTAATTATGACTATTTGCACGTGCATACACGTATACATACACACACAATTAAACATATGTTCATGCACTGGCACACATATATGCACATATACACCCATACATACACAAATGCAATATAACTAGACACACATACACATATTCATCCATATACACACATTCATCTGTGCACACACACACACACACACACACACACACACACATACACACAAATGAAGATCTTTCCTAGCATCCATTCCTCATATTTTCCCCAATGATTTTAAACAAAGATACATACATTTTAAAATTTAAAGTCAACATGTCTCAGTAAACTGATTCTAAAGATGTGTTGTAATCTACCTGTCCATTATACAGATGAGGACCTTAGGGATACTCACCCAAAACTAAACAGCATGCAAGTGGAAGAGCCTGGAATTGAACCGAGTCTGATACAAAACTGGAACTCTTTGACTGTCTCCCTTAGGTGCACTGAAGAAGCAGAGAGCCCCAGGGACTGGGCTTTCTATTCAGGAGAGAAATGATGTGCATCTTTCAATTAGAGCAATTACAGAGTGACACAGAAAAGTATGAATTTATTCAGGACAGGCTCTCTCCATACACGTTCAAGGGAAGCAGATCAAGGAATAGATCCCTGTAGGGGAAGGTTAATCAAAGAGGTTTTTTTGAAGGGTATAAATATTGAGGCTTTAATATTTCAATTCATTATTGGTGACCTGTTTCTGCCACAGAAGAGAGAAATGGTCCCCTTAGTCTTCTGCCTAGAAAACGATCCACTCCTCCCTCCTGTTAATTCATGCTTCTTTTACACCGCAATAGAGTGACAATGAGGATGGAGATGGTGAGGACGACATTAGCAATGCTTATTATAACAACGTTCCCTTCAGGGGAGGCATGCCACATGTAAGAATCCAGAGGAGGGTCTGCATGCCTGACCTCATGTAGTCCACAACCCGGTGGTGAGAGGTGATCGACGATAGGCTTCCAGGCATAAAGTCAGCAGTGCTGAGATTTGAAGAAGTCACTGTGTGAGTTAAGGTCAAGTGGCAAAGATGTGACCAGGATACAGATAATAGCACCTCATCATCAAGTTCCTCCTATTGCTGTCCTCATACAACCTTTGTTTTCTGGTAGCTTCTTAAGGTTCAGCGCACAGGAGAATCTCCTTGGAAGCATAGAACCCTGATATATATGTGTATATATATATATATATATATATATATATATATATATATATATATATATATATAGAGAGAGAGAGAGAGAGAGCATGCCTTTTCTTAGTTAATGTGTTATGGATGTCTACAGCTCAAGAAAGAGTAGTTTAATGAGGTCCCAAGCAGCACATGTGTTGCTGGACCTGAGACATGCTTTGAGAATCATGCCTCCTAACCTGTAATGTCAACTGCCCTGATCTTCAAATCAATGCACTGAAGACATAGAAATTCAATATATTCAATACTCACGAAGAGACGTTCCCCCAGCAGTTTATCACCATCATCACAGTGTTAGGTATTATTGTGGTGTTTTATTCTTGATGACCCTATTCACAGTTCCATAAGCAACCCAGCCAGGACCACTCTCCACTCCACAGTCTAACACTACCTTTGTGCTATCACATCCATGATTAAATTTAACCTGTGTTAGTTACACCACAACCAAGTCCAGGTTTTGTGCTTGATTTTTAATTACATAAGGCAAAAAAACATATGTTCACTTAGTGTGCTTTTCTGCCTTCATGGTGCCTAGCCAAGTGCTTGTCAAGCATGTCTTGAACTGTCTATTATTTAATAATAAATGACTCAAAAGCAGACAAGGTAACTAGAAGAGATTTTAAATTATACTATTAGATTCAAGTTAGCAGAAGACTTAGGATGGTCCCGTACGTCTCCTGCTTCTGAGCCTGATACCAGCCCTTAGTTTTTGCACGGACCTAGATATAGGCACAGAAGAAGAGATAAACAGACAGTGTAATTACAGTGACATAATGGTTAAACTTTTATAGCTGAGGGGAGCAGCAAATAGGATTTTAAAAATCAAATTAAAACTGTCATTCCACAACATTAAGTTTCCAGAATTTTCATTTTTTAATATTAATGATTTTTTTCCTCCAAAAAGGAACAAACAATGGTAATTCTACTGCTACAATACTGTTAATGAAGAAATAAAGAATAATTTATCATTGCATAATTAACACAGTACAGTTAAGCATGTTTTAATGATTTTGTATAATGGCCTCTCATAACTAGATGATACTTTTTAGTCATAGTGAAAAGAATGAGAGAGGACTATGTTGGGAATCGCTAACGAAGATGCATAAACTGACTGGGATTGTAGTTTACTCTTTTATGTCAAGTGTTTACAAGATCACATGGTGGGCTTTGGCACTGGTTTGGTCCTGGATCTGTAGGTGACCAGATGGTTAGTAAAATATTTTAACTGATTCGAGAAATCAAAGGCTAAGAAATAAAGGGCTGAGAATACAATTCTTGCAAACCAGTAGGCTTTCTTCTTTGCTTCCAAATGGAATCTACACGTGAATTTGTTTGTGCATTAGCTACTGAAGGTAGGAGGATTTTGTTATTTGGAGCCATTTATAGCAGTTTACATTTGCTGGAAATAATGAGGTTATTCCTTGTTTTCTGTTCAAACGGGTTAGGCCAGATTATCTTATCAGGGGTGGGGAAAAAGAGGAAAGATGTGAGCACTAAAGATTATATATATATATACACATATAAAGTGTGTATCCACGTGTGAAGTTTGGGGTCAAGCTAGAATACCCATTTGCCCTTCACAAACAAGAAACTCCACAGCCATGTCTAGCCTGCAGACATATTAATCTGTTTCATATTGATATAGCTGTTTAGTAATCGACATCTCTAAATTAGAAAATTACACATCAAATATATCCTTCAGTCTGCTCTTTTGAAATGGGATCATTCAATAGCACTGATTCAGTGACACAAAGACAGGAGTAAACCTATCTAGGTTCACACCTAGACCCTCCTAGAGAAAGACGCCCTCAGAGCTCAAAGTTCTTTGGTCTCTGGATCCGTCCATATCATTGAATTATGACTGTCCTGTTTGAACTCTACTAATGTTTATACTTGACTTTGCTTTATTAAATTTCTAGCCCAATACTACAAAGGTGAATGTGTGATATATGAATTTGTTAGGAACATCCACTCTTGGCCCACCCCAGGCATGTAGAACCAGAAACTGCCCTGTGACCAGACTCCTTGTCCTCATGAGGTCCCATGTCTTAGCTCTTCATCTTACAAGCTTTCCCATTAATCTGGGATACTGATACAGGTTCAAGTAGGAGCCTCGTGAATCTAGTGTAGTTGTATAGTCTTTCCCGCCCCAACACACAATTGCATTAAGATTCTTTCTCCTCCTACTGGCTTGCATTTCCAGAAACTTGTGAAAGGTCACTGGGAAGGGGCTCATAGTGAGAAAGCTTGTACCTTGGGAACTCAAAGACCATGTGTCTCTTATATAACCTACTCAAGAGGGAAAATCAATTTCTTAAGTAAAGTCTAGGTCCTTTATATGTTCTCTGGGTTTCAGTTAAAAATGTTAACAGGCATAATTCCAGCTTTTATCCGTGTCTATATACATATTTCTAAAAAGCCAGGGGAGCCACACATTTGCTGAGAGGGTAGAGAGGAAGGAAGAACTTGCCTTTTGACTTTGCATTAAGTATGGCATGGAATTTTAAATAATAGTAAAATATGATGTTGTCTTGAACTTCCATGTTAGCTCCTCTCTGTTAGTTTCTCTCCCAGGAGAAGTGCATACCTACAAGAGGGAGATTAGACATAGGAATAAAGAATCCAACAGCTGTGTGTTTGGGACTTGCATTGTTACATTACCCAACACTGTGTCTCTAGGCAGAGTTCTCTGGATTTTTGATTACATGAGAAAATTCAGGGTGACTTTAGGTTTTGAGAGGAAATAGAGGGGTTAATTACACATATGAGAACAGTTTTGCATATGTTTACGTGTGTAGAGACAGGCTCTATAATTTTAAACATATCTTATCCAAGCTTTCTTTTACTTGAAGTCTTACATATCTGAAACTGCTAAGGATACCACAGTATATGTGAAAAAGAGTAAATTTTGCTTGCCAAGAAAACATAAATCAGGCTATCTTGAAATGATGCTTGGGAAAAGGCAATACTTTCTTTTTACCTATTTCTAACAATTTTCAAAGTATATTTTACTCTTTGTTATAAAATTTGGAAAACAAAAGAGTGTGTGTATTTCTACATTCTGGATTAGTGATATCATTATGTTTGGCTATCCTTTTCATGTTTGTCATCCACATTTGAGCCCAGAGAAATCTTTACTACATCCATCTTGTAATTTTTGAGATAATTTGATTACTTTGCATTGTGTGCTATGCATGTTTCAGAATCCACTTTTGAAATACTCAGTTAAACACATAGTACCAACATCCAGAAAGATTTGATATTGAATGTTGATTCTTTCCTCATTCATTCTGTAAATAAAATAAAAATACATAAATAAATTTTTTGGCTTTTTCTTTGCTTTGTTTTCATGAGATTCTAGATCACTCTTTCACTTTATCTAGCTGCTTAGATCACTGCTTTCCTTTGCCTCAATTAAGTGGGTATTTCAACCCCAGGAACTATTACATAACTTTTATAGTGAATCTTTTTATTTTCAATTGATTTCTTCCTCCTTAGACCTATAATAATGAATTATGGTACACCCAAAGATTTGGCCATGTATCTTTTCAGTGTCATATACTTCGTAAAGTCTAAGAGTTTGGAAACACTGTTGCCCAACTATAGAATCATGAAGTAATGAACTGTAGAGCCACATACACATACATGTGTATGCATTTGTGTCTTTGTGCACATAAACACACATCACACACATTGCATGCATGAACACACACACATCACACAGACACACATCATATACACATACATATATATACACGTGAGTGTATATGTGATGTGTGTGGCATGTGTGTGATGTGTGTTTGTATATATGCATATATCCATCAGCAAAAGCAGGTTATTTAAGAGCTGATCTTACTTTAAGGCAAAGCAATAGTGAGAAGTTATTTTCTCCTTTTTGCATATTCTATTTCATCTATATAACCTAATTTATTGATATAGAACCTTAAGCTCTTCCATCAAAAAATCTTGATCTATAAGCTGTCAAATAGAAAGATCTCATCTCAGCGTGGTGATACATAAAAAAGTACAATTTAAAATCCCAGAGTGTTGAAGAAAAATGTAGAATTTTTACTGAAAATTTTCTCCAACTCTACAGAGGGATTAATGGAAAAATCACATCTCACAGTATTGAGCAAACCTTCTTATCTCTTTGCACAGCAAAACTTCCTGAAAGTTGTTTACCACTTGATCGTCCCCAAATCTAACCCAAGAGCAAGTAGCCAGGTCCTCTCTTTTCTTCCTCAAAGACCCTCAAACCACTCTTCCATTAACTTTTCTTTCCTCTAACTTCCCCTTTTTCCTCCTTGCCACCTCTTCATGGAAAATTCCAACCCCTCTACCTTACCCCTTAAGTGTTTATTCTACAGTAGTTCTCCATAGTATAACAACAAACCAACCAATCAGACTAAAGACCTGCCTTGATAAATTACATGGATTTTTCAATATTTATATTATATCTAATACACTACCAATGATCATCACAATGTCCTTTTGAGTTTAGTCCACACTTGACTTCAGTCCCAACTCTGTGTCTTTATAATTATCCACAACCTTTGTAATCAGTGAAAATCTGAAAATGGAGAAATATTAGAAATGCTCAGGCAGTTCCCACTATTCCAGTTTGCTCTGTTTGCTAGCTTTTAAAAATTCTTAAAAATTAAGGAAAACAACTTGACTTCACGACACCTTGATTTTCTCATCTGTGAAATAGAGAGACAGCAGCATCTGTTTCTTAAAACTCTGGCTGAATAAAATTACTATTTATTAAACAAAAAAGTTCTTTTTATTAAAATATGATGTGTGTATTATCTTTTTTCTTTCTTTTGTTTCTTTGCTTAGACCAGCTGCCCACGGCGTAACCAGAGCATATTATTTGTCATGGGAATAACTCCTGGAGACCTTCCATTTATTCCTCCAAGTTGGTACCCATGCATTGTCAATGGTTATGAACCCTGAATGCAGGCTTTCATTTGTAGCCTGGGGTCAGGGGGATCCCAGAACTCTACAAAGTCAAGCTCATTGGCTTGCATCACATGTGGGGCTAGTTGGCCAGCACCAGACAACATACCCAAAGGCACTTCATCACTTACAGGGTGGGCAACCACTTAGCGTAGGATCCCATCCAAAACCCCAGTGCCAAAGCCAAACAAATGCATAATGGATGTGAAAAAAGGAGAATTTAACAAAGTGGCAATCGCAGCGTCATGAGATTTCCTAAGACATTTTCGAAGCCACCATAAAAAAGCAAGCAAGCAGACAAACAAAACTTGCTCTTTCCAAACAGTGTTGAAAATAATCCTTACTTCTGAACAATTCCAGGGAAGAAAAATATTTCTGCAATCTGTGCCCTGCTGGATAACTGAAGCAAAGCACAACCTACAGAAAGAAAAACCTAGCCTTCAGTCACACCACGGCTCAACTCTGGAACAGGTGTCATGATAAGCTACTGTTTGGTGCAAGCTAATACTGATGGATTATTATTTTCTAGTCGTGAGTTTTGTATCTTAACTGCAATGGTCTACAGCTTCTTGTTCTCTTGCTTTAACTTTCCATACACGAATAAATCCTGAATAAAAATAGCTCCGACACCAGGGCTATGGAAGGGTGAAGTCTGTGTTTTCATACACAAGGAAACATTTATGCCAGTGTTTTACATAAAACTCCTAGAAGTTTTGCATAAAGCACATTGAGAAGGAAAAGAGGGCAGTTTATGGTCAGCCTGTCATTCCTAATTAGCACCAATTCCCTTAACTATTTTATTCATGCTTTCAGAGATAAGTGCTTTTAAATGGGGGAACATGCCTTAAAGGAAGAACATGGCTTTTAGCAATCACCCTTTGAAATTAGGACCTTCATAATGGTGTAATTTCTGATACATTAAATACAAGTCTTCATTACGTACCTTGAAAAAAAGATTTTACCCTTTATCCAAAAACGTAAAGGAGGTTACCAAGAAATAAATATTGTCATTCAAAAATCCCCAATTAAAAAAACCAATAAACAATACTAAAATACTTCGAAGAGTCCTCCTATTTCTTATAGTTTGACAGACCAAAGGATTAGATTTCTGACTATAGAACCCAAGAGAAAGGAAGAAAGAAAGAAAGAAAGAAAGAAAGAAAGAAAGAAAGAAAGAAAGAAAGAGACAAACAGAAAAAGAAAACTAACCAAATGAAAACAACCTCTTAGGATTATAAAATATGAAGCCACAGAAAGTTAAACAAACAAACAAACCAACCCTCAGCAATAAATATGTAGTTTCTATTTTACCACAGTTATATAAAATCTAAACTCATTCATTCCTGTGACCTGTAAAGAAATAACTGAATTAGCATCTTCTACTGTCTCACCTCAGTCTTACTAACTCTACACTCCTGTAGATACAATATTCTCTTTCTCCTCCTTGAACCAGCCAAGAGCATGCCCACACAGAGCCTCAGCACATCTCTTAGTAGGCCTTTTTCCTTCAGCCATGCTTGCCTGCCTCCAGGGCCTCATCTCACAAGTCAGGTGTCCCTCCCATGCCTTTTGTACCCAACAACACTTCCCATCTACTTATAAAGTTCAAATCACATCCCTTATTTTCTATCAGGATTTCGTTTTATTATTTAGCAATCATCACTCTCTATCATAACCTAGTTAACTCCCTACCCATCACTGGCCCAGTTTATTGTCAAGATCTCCTCTCATTTCTTTGCCATATAGTTGAGGCACAGAACTCAGTAAATACGGCAAGAGAGGGGCTGGAGGATGGAGAGACAAGGGCTAGTTTTTGGGCTGACCCAGATAGAATCTACTCTAACTTGGAAGTAGGATAGCAGGGTGGAGGAATGACTTTGGCACAAATGCATAATGGGAGCGCTATAGCAACTTTCTCGTGTCTATGTGAAGCACAGCAGGGCGAGAGCGCTTTCTCTGGGCATTTAGCACTAGACATGCTTCTGACACAAACGCCTTTCTCCTGGGGCTTCCTTTGAAGAGTCTGAATGCGGTAACCCTAGGTGGGAACCATATCAAGAAGACAACTGTTCCTGAATCTGCCCTTTCTCTCTTTTAAGCCTTTTTTCTCCAGGTTCAGCGTACTTTTACTGTGATCCGTGGATGCTCCAGAGGCTGTGGTCCCCATGCCAGCCCTTCTTTGGGAGCATAAACCGTGCTCCTGTTACAGTGACTCAAGTAGAGAAAGTGGTTTCCGTTGTCCCACATGCCAGCCTAGAAACTTGTATTAAACATCTCAGTGAGGTGAAAACACAGAAACAATTCATTTCACACAGGGTTGGTAGGCATGGTTTACAAGCCTGGGTTCCAGATTGTTTCCCTTGTAACAATTCTATCTGAGGCAGCTGAATGGAAGGGATTATCATGGTAGAATATTCAGCAACTTAACCTGATATCAATGAAATTGACAACTGACTTGAAGATAGATTTCCAACTAGGATTCACGTAGTACCAAGTATGAAACCATGAAGACACAGGACTAACAGAGCAAAGGAGGGGGTGTTGGATGCTCTTAACATATTAATATATTTAGGGAAAGAAGAACCATTTCTATCTTCATTAAAATATAAGTAAACTCAACTCGCAGTCTGAGTTTCAGAAATATGTTTTCAGTCAGTAAATCATAAGAATTCTAACAGAAAAGTAGGGCTCGTGCTAAGGTTTAAATTTTCTATTATCATATTGTGTAAACAACTTAGTTATTATGATAATGTGGGTTGGCTTCTTCTAGCTCTGCATTAAAAGACTGAATCTGAGACAAACAGGACTAAAACACTGAAAGCTATGGAGTTCTATAACTATATCTAACTCAGGAAAAAAACACATGGCGTTTGCTCTCATCCTTTGCCCTACATAGCAATAAGTTGAATAAGATTATATTATCACGCTTCATTTAATGTCTCTTTAGAGGACTACTACATGTGAAGCTCAGGTTAAGCGTTTATCTGAATATACTTTTTTGAAAGACTAAAAGCTCTAGCTTTTGTCATGGTCTGATTATGCTGTCACCTCCAGGAATATGACCTACAGCAATCATAAGATCATGTTAGGGTCACCTGGCTAAAGAGTCAGTTGAATGAGATAAGGTAATTACGAGTTGATCTTCTTCCATTGTATACTCTTCTATAGAGTTCAACCTTAACAATTCTGTTACAATGTACCTGGGAACTACCAATAAAAAGGAAGGAAAAATGTCCTCTACCATTTCCAGGGGAACCCATTAACATCATTTGTGGAATCTCTATTGTTTGGCTTCATCTGACATGTTTGTATGATAAAACATAATGCTCAATTGGACAGTGGTAAGAAGTACCTTGAAAGGGCAATTATATCTCTAGGGTTCTAGATTCAGAACCCTTACCATTCTGGAAAGCCAATGGAGTTCTGATGATTTTTGTTGTTGTTGTTGTTGTTGTTGTTTTGAGACAGGGTTTCTCTGTATAACCCTGGCTGTCCGGGAACTCACTTTGTAGACCAGGCTGGCCTTGAACTCAGAAATTCGCCTGCCTCTGCCTCCCAAGTGCTGGGATTAAAGGCGTGCGCCACCACGCCTGGCCTCTGATGAATTTTTGATGCCAATAGTTCTGGTGAAAAGGGTGAGTTTATTAGTGATTCACTCTGCGCGCACACACACACACACACACACACACACACACACACACACACACTTGTGTCCTTCTACCTTCTACTAGGAGATGGTTTAAGCAGAAAGGCCAGCACCAACTTCTAGGGCTCTGTTATTATACCTCTCCAACTCTAATAAATTCAACTATATTTTCTTTTTAAAGATAAACTAAATTTGCTGTAGCATTCTACTGAGAGGGAAGGTTTGGCTGAAAGAAAGATCTGAAAATGTTGGAACAGCTCTGCAAATTGGCTAATTGGTAGAAAAGTTGCTGTGAATGACTGTGAAAAGTGGTTGTGAGCCCCGAAGAAAAGATATTTACAGAAAGTCTGGAACTTACACATTATTTAAGTTATTACGATCTGAACAGTGGCAGAAATATGGATCATAGAGGCCGTTTTGATGGGATATCACATGGAAATGACTAGTAACATATCACAAACTGGGGCGATGGCCACTCTTGCTACAAAGTGGAAAATTTTGCTGTACTGTGTTACTTACTGCCAAGGATGTCATGAGAGGAAACTGTAGACCACTAACTAGGATATTAAGCAGAAGAAACTGCTAACCAAAATACTGAAGATGCTGTGTGTCTGCTTTTAGCCATGTGTGGGGAAAAATGTGTGGGGAAAAGTTAAAAGTTTTAGGTGAAACTTGAAATGAAAACTGAAACAAAATAGAAAGGGAAATTGTGAGTACACCGAGGTGAAAGGGCATCTTTTGGAAGATAAGTCAAGGGTCTATCTGAGCCATCTTTGCTACAGATAAACATGGGCAGAAGATATCAGGAGTTATTCCTCAGTACTCATCAAGATAATGGGCGAAGAATACCAAAGCTTTCCAAAAAGAGCTGAGGCTGCTTTGAATATCACAGATCCAGAGCAAGATGTTGAACCTTAGATTTCCAAAAGCATACATGGGCTGCTTTAACACTCAGTGCCCTCGGTACCCTCAACTGCCTGAATTCCAGTACAGTATTTCTGGTCCACCTAAGCTGTATCAGCCACATCTCTACAAGTTGAAGTGTTACACTGGTGTGATTCCTGCTGCAGTGTTAACTCTAAAGAAACACTCAATGTATAAGCTTTGTTCAGATTTTCAGCAGTATTAGCTATAGATAGCCAGTGTATGTCCTGGAAGAAACGTGTGGCAGGTAAGGAATCATACACAGATTCTCCTCTAAGGCAAAGTGTAGCAGCACCATGACAAAGAGGTCTTCCCACTTTAGACTCAGAAATTTAGATCAACTGACTTAGTCCATGTTCTAGTCTTGTGTAAAGATGCCACGAACAAAGCAACTTACAATATAAAGCATTTAATTGAGGCTTGCTTATGATCGCAGGGAGACAGGGAGGACGGGAAGACAAGGAGAAAAAGTGATAGGGGGTAAGAGGGTCTGGAGCTGGATTTTGAAACTTCAAAGCCTACCCTCTGTAGTATACCTCTTATAACAAGGCTACACCTCCTAATCCTTCCCAAATAATCCTACTAATTTATGACAAAGCCCTCAAATGTATGAGCTTATGGGAGCCATTCTCATTCAAGCCACCAATGTAAGTCAAGGCAACTCTAGCTTGAGATGCTGCAGAGGAGTTTCCAATCAGTGCAAGCTGCTGGTAAGAGGAGCCCAACAAGGACAGAGGGAAGGGTAGGGCTGTTTGATGCCTTAAGGACACAACCTCATACCAGTATCTTCATAACACAGGGCATGGAGGCAAAGGAGATCCTGCCTTATCTCTTTGTTCTTTTTTCTGTTTCATTCTGGTCTGACATGTGACTGGTTATTTATTTCTTCCTGCTTATTTCTCTGTTGGGAAAAGGGAATGTCTATCTAATGTCTATTCTATCATTTTTATATGATCATATGTAATATTTTCTGGACAGACTCATCCTGATTTAGTCGAGACTTTGGACTTTCCATTTGGTATTTTATTTTGTTCCTTGCTGTTTTGAAACAAGAGCTTCCTTGGTATCTCTGCATGGCTTGGTACTCACTATATACCCCAGCATGGCCTTGAACTTGTAACAATTCTCTTGCTTCAGTTTCCTGCACTGGAATCACAGTTGTATTACAGGCAGGGGTTACCATGCCCTTGTTGACTTAGAAATGGAATTTGTTGAAAGTTTAAAACTACTGTGGAGAAATGAATGCATTTTGCATATGAAAATTAGTATGAATTTTGAGGCTGCAATAATTTGAATGCATCCCCAAGGTTTCCATGTTAGACATTTAATCCCAGCTGACCAGTGTTGAAGGGGCCAGCCATTTACAAGATGGTTAGGTCATGAGGCCTCTGTCTTCCAGAGTGGGTTCGCTATCTTAGACATGGGTGGGTGCTAATAACATGAGTTTGGCTGCTTGCTTCCCAGTCTTTCCTATATGATTTCCTGGTCTTTTGCATTTTGCCACAGATGCCACAGAAGAAGACCCATGCCAGATGCGGCCACCTGGATATTGGACTTTCTTGCCTCTGGAGCTATGAGAAATTAAGTACTTGTCTATAAAAATCATCTAGTCTGTAATGCAGATAAGGTAGATTAATATGTTCCTTTTCCTGGAAGGCTTATGTTGAAGGTGGCAGAGTCTCTGCTAGTGTCGCTCCCTGCCTTCCTCAATTGACAATATGAAGGGAAACCACTCAGCTGCTACTCACCTGGCTACCCGAATGGTTGAAGTAAATATTTTCTTTGAGCTGTTTTAGAACACTGTTTGGCCTCCATTAACAAACAGCTATAGTCCATCACACTTATTGAACTCTACAGAAGGCTAATATTTTCTCAAGCTTTGGGCTCAGTATCTCCTCTCCCTCAATATCTTTCTTTATCACCTTTGACACTTCTATTCTGCAGCTTTCTTTGTTTCTGCAAAGTTTTCCCTAACCTCAGAGAAGATATTTCATAGCCCTCTAAAATTTTCTCTTTTGGGTTTCAGAAGCATGGAGCAAATTAACCTTGTGAACTCCTACTTGAGCAGATGCCAGGAAAACTCTATCATCTTAGGCTCCCCCCAAAAGGACTGACCTTGGCCCTGAGTACAGTTTTCTCCCTCAGTTAGTTTTCCTGAGCAAGCGTTGCCAAGGAATTTTCTGCACTGAAAGAATGGATGAAGATTCATCCCTAATATTCCTAAGCAGAGACCTGTCTTGGTGTGCAGTAGGTGTTCAATAAATATTTAACCGATATCATCTATCTTTTGTGCCTCCAGGAAGACTAAGCTGGAATTCCAATGTTCTTCACTTCTTGAATGTGTGGAAAACATTATGCTCAAAAGTAACAAATATATGCCCACAGTTTCCATGACAGTCAAAAAACCATCACTTTCTTACTAATACAGAATCCAAAGACAATACAATTCTTTCTTAATCAAGCAGAAAAGCTGAAGAAGGTGAGAAATACTTCATCTTTACAAAGCCATGCTACCTGTTACCTGTATGGTGTGTGACAAGCGCCCAAGAAAACAACTTATAAGGTTGACTTGGGAATCAAGGCTGCAGAGATATTGTCCACAGTCAGCTGGTGTTTTGAGGCTGTGGAGGGGCAGTACCTAATGGAAGGAGAATTTGTAAGAGCATCATCGCTGCTCAGCATCAGGATGCAAGCAAGCAGAAAAAGAGAGACCGAGCCTAGCAGGATGTTTTTCATTGTTGTCTTGCATTTAGTTACTTGGAGACACTTCTAGGTGCACCATTTACTAACATCTTTGTCATTGCTAAATACAAGGAAGTTGGGAGTCATGTTAACTATCACAGTGAGGTAAGCCCAGATACATATCTATTCCGGAACACATATGTATGTGGGAGACAAATTGTATAAAATGTTGTGTTCAGACTGGTTTGTGTAAAACCTGTTTATAGTGTGTATAGCCCATCAATAAAATATTACCGCTTACCCTGCCTAATTTCAAATCAACAAAGGACAAAATAAGGTCACAAAATACATTTTTCCCCCCTGAGACAAGATTTCTCTGTGTAGCCCTGCCTATCTTGAAATTTGCTTGTTAGACCAGGCTGGCCTTGAACTCAAGTGATCCATCTGCCTTTGCCTCTCAAACATGGGGTCTGCTTGGAGCACCAAATACCATCTAAAGCACTGAAGATACAAAATCACTAGGCATGAACGTGTACTTTATTAATTTTAACTCTATATCACTCCTACTAATATTGAGACATGCAGATATGAGACATGCAGATACTCCTCAGAGAGGCTCTTGGTTTGCTCCTTTTCGAGGTCTGTGTATTACCTGTGTGATGCCAGAGTCCTCTCTGAAAGCCCCTGTAAGTATGAAACCTGTTCATGAGCTTGCAGTGTCTGCCTGCACATAAAGCTGGACTTCTCCATCAACTTGTATAGCACGTTTCTTTATTTTCCAGACACCACAATCACTCTAAATGTATTCAGAATATAAAGAGACTAATCATTAACACTTTTTCCCCTATTCAGCAGTTTAAAGCACCTACAAGCTGAAATTATATAGAGAATGGTTCTACTCTACTGTTTCTTACAGTTACTCCTTCTTCACAGAGAGAACCATCTTACCCTCATGTAACACCAGTTTACCATAAAACTCCAAACCATCCAATCAACATCAGCTACCTGAGCAAACCAACTAGGGATGGGAGCTGCGAAAAAAATATGGCTGGCATTTATATCCATCGCCGCACTTCCCCAAAGCGGCTCAGTACCTCTATTCACTCAGCAGCCTTCTCGGATGCTAAGATTTCTGTATTGAGATGCACAATACGACAATCAAATAATAGATCAAAACAGTTTTTATAACATAACAGCATTTCAGCAGGACGCACGGTTATCTCTGTGAAGGGACTCGCTATAGTGCAAGAACAAACGGGATGTGATGGTCTTGGATTTCAGATCAGAGAGCCAAAGTTTGCAATACATGTCACTCTCTCCTGTTCATACGACACCTCCATCAAAAAAAAAAAGCCACATACATTATACATCACTGCTTTGTGAGCAAAGTAAAATGCAAAGCATGTCTATAATGTGACATTTTCTAATAACCACATTAAACGCAGACTCAATTAATTTTAGTTGTACATTTCATTTATCCCAACCTATGCAAAAAATACAATGTCTTCAGTATTTGTGAATTTATTACTATGCTATTTTATATACGTCTTTTCACATGGAGGCTTCAAAGTCTATTCTATATGTGAGGCTTACATTGCGACTCATTTTGGACTAACAGACTTTGCAGACCCTGCAGGTGCTCACTAGACACATGTAGCTCGTGGTTAGCAAATGTGTATGGGGCACAGCCAAAGTCACACGTGTTCAGGCACAACGGCATCATGCTTCACCATTCTGTCCTTGAATTAGATAGCACTATTCACACTCAGACCACCCCAGATCCTATATTCAAGATGCACCCAGGCACTGTTATAACGAGTGTTCCAGTTTTCAAAGATAAAGAGGGGATATGGGAAATTCTCTACTCCTCTAAAGCCACGCAAGTCAAGTATCATGTTGCCAGAAATATCAGCCTTGATCCTTCAACAAGAGTGGTCCCTCTGTCAATGTTTTCATAGCATGAATGAATACCTTAGCTCAAAGGACTCCTGCAGTTATTTATTAAATGCCTATTTTCTTATAGGACTTCAAGGTCTATCTAGATAAAAATAGCACCTATCATAATCATTTCAGAATCCCCCAAAGCTATCCAGCATGGCCAGTACCTGACACCTGGTAGGTGTGTAGATATCCTTCTTGGATATAAGGAAGGAATGGAGGACAAGAAGAATAGAGAGAATAAGAGTATAAAGGGGTGTGAAGAGATGTGTTATGGTACAAGGTAGGACTGCAGCATCATTCACAAGTGTTGCAAGCTGCTACTGTCATCTACTACTCCCTGGCTTATTTGATTGTAGTCTTTGGATACATAATTTTTAAATCCCAGCCTCATCGGACAGGGACTTCATTCCTTGTATTCTACATTTTGTTGGCTCCTTTCTGGAATTTACTTCTAACAATGCTTCAGTTCTAAATGTGACCTGAAAATATGATTGAAGGGGCTATATAATTTATGGTTACTCTAATAAATTTTGAAAACACTTCTGTGTGGTTCATATTATATGCATCCACAAGAAGGGGCTGGGTTTTGATAGCATCATCCAGTCAAAGATTGGCAAGTAACTACAAGCTTCTCACACCTACATCTGATTACAGAGACTCTTATGGTGTCTGGTTTGCTCTAATGGCTTAATTCACAGATCATCACATTTTGGGGAGAAAGGAATACTGACATAGTTTTTGCTTTGTGTTTGTTTTCTTATTATCAAGCATTTATCATCAACACAAAATTTTAAAAAAAATCAGTCTTTTCAAGTTAATGGTTTGCTCAAGAAACATGAAGTGTTTTGTGATACATGTTAGATTTCTGAAGTCCTTCCTTCCAAACACATAATTTATCCTTTCTTTCACAGTTTTCATCCACATATACACTTAGGTAAACTTGTCAAGGGTAAAGTTCTTCGTGGTCCTTGTCCCCACACTATGTACACAGCATCTATTTGTATGTACTGATATTCATGAGGATGTCTGGAAGCAGTAGCCATGTTTTACACCTCCTTTTTGCAGATAGGTTAAGTTCTTTAGCCTATATTTCGGGTGCCTCCAGCATGGGTGGTATCCAACGATATCCCTCTTGTCAGGACTCTCCCAAGATATTATGAATCAGAGAACTCCGGTACAGTGCAGCCCACCTGTGTTTTCTAGAACCCTCTGGGCATTATGTTGCACAATGAAGTTTTAAAAGCACTGGGTTTAGAGGAGGCTGTAACTGGGAAGGTGGGAGCAGACATGGGAGGGGCTGGAAGGAAGAAAGGAGTGGGAAATGATATAATTATATTTTAATTACAAAACTGCTACATCCAAACAAATAATGCTCTTAGTTGATCTCTTGCCCAGAGTAAACTATTATCAAGGAAATTAAAAGTGAATTATTTCAGGTGTGGAAACTTGAAGTGATAGCATGGTAGAGAAGCATATTTAGAATGCATAATCAGATTTTAGCATGTATATATGTATATGTTTCTCTCTGTATGTGTATGTTCATAAAAGTGTGTGTATGGTGTGCATGTGTGAATTTGTGTCCACACACATATATGTAAATAAGATTTTAAAAGAATGATACAATTCCTTTTTGATCTCTCACAGCAAAAATATAAAATCACCAAATTTTATTGTAAAGAGGAAAATAAGTCACTATTTTAAAATCTACAACATTTCTCTAGTGAAATTCCAAGTTGTCTTTCAGTTTTTGTTTACAGTATTTTTAGATCTCCCTCTGCATGCCATGTTTTCTTCTCGACACACTGCCAACTTTTGTATCTGTCATCTGGTTTCGAAAATGAGGTTTCTCATCATTTTTAAAGCATTTTGTCTTTTCAGTTGTCACACTAATGCTTGGTACATCTGGAAGCGCCTCAGATGGGATGGATTTAGAACGTTCATTTAAAACCGAATTAAATAATTACCAATATTTAATTTCAGGTTCCTTCAGAATCCATTAAAGGGTCTACAGCCTTTCTTCCACACCGTTCCTCAAATTAAATTTTATATTAAAAGGCTAGATGCTAGAATTTCTCAGGCTTCCCCCCTTTCAAATTTAAATTCAAAAGGGTAGAAAAGAATGATAGGAAATGAAGTGATTCATCTCAGGATTTGGTCCTAGTAACTAGAAGGTAATCTGAGAATAACAGGCCCAGGGAGAATATGATGCCCCTGGATTGGGCAGGGAGCATCCTCTAGTTTTGTTAAGTGATCACATGGCCGAGGAGTTGTTTCTACTTCATGCAATTGGCACTTCCATTTTGATTTTCCTTTGACACAGATGTGCTCTGGATTTCTCAGAATTTTGGTTATCTTTTAATAAAATTCACTTGACATCTTTACAATGTGGATATCATTTCTCTAACCATTTGGGAATAAGTTCTCCCATAGTAAAATTACACCAGGACATCAGAAAATTATTAGCGGGTTCTGTGGAAGTACCAGGTTGTGACACATACTGGGTGTGTTAAAAAGGAGCTTGAACCAGGGAGTCAATGGATTAGGAAAGGTTTCAGTCCCATCTCTTGCATGCTGACCTTGACAATTCCTTAAACTCTGCCTAAGACTGAACACATATTTATCTCACACGTTATTTGTACTTTCCCTTCTACTAAGAGGGAATAGACAATTATTTCTCTGTTGGGTTATTGTTTGAGAGGAACGGGTACGAGAGTATCTGTGAAGGGTTGAGGAGAGCTCCTAAAATGTATTATCAAATGCTTATTGATGATATTTTCATAACTGCCTCATCTGGATATTCTGTCTTATTCAGAAATATTTCAGTTGGTGCAAGTATCTTGGTATTCACTGATTTTCTATAAACTTGTCAAAATGAATGATGGGAGATGACAGATAAGGAGATGCAGGGGAGAGGGTTTTTCTTGAGGATATGAAATCCTGCATTCCTTGCATTTGTCTGTTCATAACCAAATGAGTCTTCTACCTCCTCTGTCTTTCTATGTTCCACACCAATACAAAGATCTCCAGTGTATATACACAAGCAAACAGAAGAATCTCTATTGCTCATGTATGTGTGGATAACAAGCAGGTCACTGCTTGCCTGCCTTATTTACTGGAGAAAGAATGCTTAGCCACACATGGTAAAGAATGCTTGCTTCAAAACAAAGAGCTATAAGTCACAATCATGTACCAAATTAGCCCTTATAGTTTAAATTTTTCTATTATAAATACAGAAGTCTTTGGATGAATAGTTATCATCACGATATAATAATCAACTGGCATAAAACTTACAATGTACAAGGAAAGTGTAAAGTGTATGAAATTTATATCATCTTTATATTGTATGCAATCTCTGTTATATATGTGCATGGTGAATGGCTTCACAAAAACGGTGCCTGATTATTGTAAAGGATATTTGTATCATGGATATATTCAACTATAGTACAGATATGATAACAGATATATACACATATTTTTCTATCCTTCTTCCATATTTACTATGAGCTTTGCAGATGAGAGTGGAACAGATGGAGAACAATATGATTGAGTGGAGACCTGGGCACTCAAACAAGATAAAATGCTAGCTGTCCTACCCCCCTCCACCGAATAGGTGACTTCTTCTGTGTCTTGAGCTAATTAAGAAAAAGAGTGGACAGCTGCAGGTTATTAACTGGCAAACCCTGTCCTTGCAGCTCTCCTGCTCTAGAAAGTCCATCTCTAGAATGGAACAGCACAGGAGCTCAGTCCTCAGATCATCTGCCGCTGGGTTTTCCTTGTTCTGGAAGGAGGGGTAGCAATCACCTTGGCAACAGTGGGGAATAGAATTAAACAAGAAAGGTCCCTTCCCCAGAATAGAGGGACTGGGTAGCACTCTCTGGGTCTGCCTGTGACTAAGTACCCATGCTTTGGTGTAAGAAAGGGTGGTTGAAAGGGTGATGACATCAGGAACTAGTTATTTAAATCCTCATTGCCTGGTTATCTCTGTGTTTTGTTTTGTTTTGTTTTGTTTTCCGATTCTGGTTTGAAAGAGAGTGTGGCTAGCTCTCAGTTTGTTACAGGTCACTCATATGAACCAAGTTATGAATTCTCAACACATTGAGACTATTTCCTATGTCATTAAATATTCTTTTGTCTAAAAAGCCACTTTCAACAATTGTTTGGCATATCTATTTTGGGACCTCTTACAGATATAAAACCATGTATCTTTTCCCAGGTAGGAAGGTTTGTGAAAAATAATTGAATTACTGTAAATGATATAAACACACGCAGTAGTTATTGCATACCATTCTGGAACAATACACATGAGCCTGTGAATTGTATTATTTTTATTTTATGTTTTTAAGAAACAGTGTGCCAGTTATCACACATGAAGTTTGCATCAATTGACACTTCTCCTAGAAGCAAATGTAAACACCTGTTTCCCTGTGCCCTTGCTGGAATTAAGGAAGAGAATTAAAATCATATGTCACATTTCCCTTCCTGTGATTTTTCCATGCTTTGGGCGCTGGGAGAAAGCCATCCTGCATCCTTTGTTAGGGAAGCGTTTTGGGTTTGGTTTTTGTTTTTTGTTTTTTTTGCACTGCCGTTTGCCCAAGTGTGAAATGCCTTATTTCCTTAAGTCAAGTTACCTAATCTCTTGACATTCCAAATATTAGCGTTTTAAAATCTGTTTTGAAATTAAGACAAGAGCAAACATCATTGCTAATGTACATTTGAAAGAAGAGGGGGGGGAAAGAAACCATGGAAACCAGCAGAGGAATTAAAATGGCAACTAAGAATTAGATGCCAGAATAGAACCAGCGATGGGCCAGATGAGGATTATAATTGGAAGCGATTTGACAGGAATTATAAGGTGTCCTTTTGCATTCTTCTTCTCTCCTCCCTCTCTCTGGTCATACTTTCAGGAAGGTTTGGATAAATCTTAACTTCTATTATTACATTTTTGTTCCTTGTAAAAACTCCTTATAAATATCACAGGCTTCCACAACCACACACAAACACAGCTCATTTTAGGCCACAGGATGGCACTCTGTGTGCATACAAGTGATAAAGTACTATGCTCCCCCTGGAAAAAAAGAGAGAGAGAGAGAAAGAAAGATTCTGTGTCCCTTGGGAAGCCATGAGAGACAGTGCTCACAGGCTTCAGGATAAACCCAGCAACTATCTGCTGGACAAGGTTAGAGCAGCTAGTATTTTCTCTTTGCAAACTATTTGGGTCTTCTCAGTCACACTGCCTAAGGCTGGGGAATCAATCCTGGGACCACTGCCTCCTGGTCTTCCTCCTCAGCGTCACAAAGGAGACTCTTAATAGAGACTCAGAATATTCTCAGTGCTTCATAGGAAGTGTCTCCCTCCTTGAGGAAATATAGCAGTCAGAAGAAATGTGGGCATTTAAGTGTGGGTCACGTGGCAAGGATATATTTCCATGTCACTGGTAGTTCTAAATTTCCTGCATGGACATTTTTAAAACCTATAATTACTATTTCAGACTGTGGAATGTGGTCAATGTGTGTTCAGTGGGACGGTGCGTGGGTCAGATGTGGTTAGTGTGTTCCGTGGGACGGTGGGTCAGAGGGAAGGACACACACTGTGGAATGTGGTTAGTGTGTGTTCAGTGGGACAGTGTGTGGGTCAGATGTGGTTAGGTTAGGGTGTGTTCCGTGGGACGGGGCGTGGGTCAGATGTGGTTAGGTTAGTGTGTGTTCCGTGGGGCAGTGGTTAGGTTAGTGTGTGTTCCGTGGGGTTGTGTGTGGGTCAGAGGGAAGGAAACACTGCTTTTTCCTTAGTTAGGCAATTGAGTTTTTCATTGTTGCTCTGCAGCAACCATGATTTACTATTAAAATGTGATGTAAAATAAAAAATCCTCTTGCTTTAGATGTTAGCACCTCGGCAGGCAGAATCATCCTAAAATGAAACAGCCCCCACATCCAACAGAGTTTCTCAGGAGGATGAACACTTAACTCAAACTTTAGTAAACTGTAAACAAAAGTCCAACAAGATCTGGATTAATGTCACAACCATGATTTTTCACTGGCAGGGAGAGGAAGCAGTCCTAGGCTAAATCGTGGAAGAAGGAGATGAAAGTAGACAAAATCCCACACAAACTCTCACCAAAGAATAACCAGAAAATAATTCTGCATCAAACGTCTGAGAGAATAGCGGCCTTGAAGGCCAAGGTAAGGCTTTGGGTCAGATATGGTGTGAAAGCCTTGACCTGTGGTTCTGTGTGATTGAGTGTGGGATAGTCAATCTCCTATCAGTACAAAGAAATTGGATGGAAACGTTAGGAAAGAAAGAAGACGGTGTGTGAACCAGTTGTGGCAGCCAAGTAATGTAACAAGGCCTGAGACAAGGGTGAGAAGGAATGAAATGGAGACAAATCTGGAGGTTAGAGAGATACAGGTAAAAGATCGACAGTACCGGACAAGGTGACTAAGTGAAACTAGCCAAATGCTTCTCAGTCCTGAGGTCTGATACATCTGGGCTGAGCCCAACCTGCACAGCTGTCAGCTCTGAAGGCTTTTTTTTTTTTTTTTGAGAGCATTCCAAGGGTGCATTTTCTTTTCTCCTGCTACATGTCTCACCACTGTACTTCATTACTTTATTATTCCACTAGAACCATCAGTGGCTCCACTGCCACACTATTTCAAAGGCAAAACCCTGGGGCAAAGCAATCAGGCAAGGGGTTCCTCTTCTGCATACAAATTGACAGTGGCACGAATTATCCATCATGTCAGGGGGCATAGGTCCCTGCTTATGAGGCACAACATCAAATAGCCCAGAAATCAGTAGTATTTCGTCATTACTGTTCTATTCGAATAGGAAGCTTCCCCAAGACACTCCTTTGAACAGCATAGTTCTCAGGGGCTGGTGCTACTGAGGGAGAGTTCAAACACTTAGGTTTCTGGTTGTTTAAATGGAGGAAATATAGAAGGGCAGGTCCCTGGGTCCATTATCCTTGGCTTCTTCCTGATGATTGACTGTTTCCTGTCCAATACCAATGGTGTCCCTCAGCCACATACTTCTGCTAACAAGGTATCCTATCCCAGGGCACAGGGCCAAGGGAAACATTGGCTGTGCCTGTTCACTGAAGCTGTGAGCAAAATAAATCCTCCCTCTCTCTTTAAGTTGGCCTCTGAGGTATTTGGGTCATAGGCACACGCTGAATGTAGGAACTAACTGTATATCCTAGAGCAGATGGAGAACATCTTCCCATGCTCCTCTTGACTTTCATTGGCCCATCTTGCCACATTCATTTTAAGACTCCTTAAAGCTGTGTTCAGGAGACATCCTCCTAAAGCTAAAGCCCTGTGCCTCGGCTTCCCTTTTATTCCTTGCTTTAATTACATTAAGACAAAATGTCCCCACTTGTGATAAACATCATCAAATATTTCCAATAGGTTGGATCTTAGTCTAATCCCTCGGGAAGATATATCATGCATATGGGGCCTTGTATTGTCTAATTGATTTTCCCATCTCCTCCCACACCCACAAACATTGTCTAGTGTGTCTCTTCATTTGATGTTTAAAGGGTTGGTGAGAACTTAGCATGAATCAGATGCTTCTCTATGACGGAGTCATACATGTAACAGCTTAAAAACCCAAACAATCAGAACATGAAATTATCTCTGTTCTCATGGAATTCTTGATGAGCAAGTGAACATTCTAGTTTTTAAATCTCAAAGTAAACACAGAAGTAAACAAAAACATTAATTTGAATCCATGTCTATGACAATAGTTTCTGCAGTGATTAAATGCTGCTCTATACTAGCTCATAGAAACATTTTCAGAAGTATCTGCACATTGAATGTCTCCACCATTTCATTTTGAAGCCATTTCTGTACCCACTCCAATCTTCTGTTGCTACCACTTTACTAGACTCAGATCAGATCATGTTTCCAAAGACAGGCAGTTACCCATCAGTCCTGGTCTCCTCCAACCCCTTGGCATCGACAAACTGTATAAACTCTTCTTGAAGCACCCTATCTTGTGTTGCACCACAGTCTCATTTGTAGGCTTTCAGTTCCTCAAGGATGCTGTGGGTGGGTGGTAGTGGTACTGCTTTCTATGGAGTTGCTTCACTACCCCCTGCCTCACTGCCTCCTTCTACTTTTAGGGTTTAGACAGTATCACTTCCTCTAAGAGAATTTTCCTTTCCACCTGAGTCAGTGGTCTCTCCCTCTCCCTCTCCCCTTTTCCCTCTCCCCTCTCCCCTCTCCCCTCTCCTTCTCTCCCTCTCTCCCTCCCTCTCTCCTTCTCTCTCTCTCTCTCCTTCTCTCCTTCTCTCCCTCTCTTCCTCTCTCCCTCTCTCCCTCCCTCCCGCTTCCCCTCTCCCCCTCTCCCCCTTCCTCTCCCTCTCCCTCTCCCCCTCCCTTCCCCTCCCCTCCCCTTCACTCCCCTTCACTCCCCTCTCCTGTGTTCTCCTCTCTTGTCCTCCCCTATGATCTTTGCTTCCAGAGCATGCCTCACATTCTTCTATTTGCATGTAAATATTTGTTTAGTGTTTTAAGGTGTAAATGTTGTCCTTATAACCCCTTGTTTTTGTATTTATCTGCCTAGTATGCTATCTATACATTTATACGCATAGTACTTGAGAAGCAGCTGCACAGATGAATGAGGTGTTTTGACTGGTGTTAAAATAGGATCAAAAAAAAAATAGGATCAAAAGTAACTTCTTGGCTTATAGTTCATGTACAATGTCAGGAGGATGTCGGCAAAATTCGCAGTAGAGAAAACACTGTGGCAATAGACATACTGTAAGAGGCAAGAAGGCGATGGATTTGGGGACAAGTGCGTGTCCACAGAACATTTAAGGGCAGGATAAAGGAGCAATGGCGGAGATCTCGGTCCTCATTCCTTCATCCATTCTGCCCTTTCCCCTATGTGAAAGCCACAAACTCAGGGAACTCTACGTAAGTGACAAATTCTTTATGACACCCCCATGATTCTGCTCAGAAATTTAACTATGACCACCCCCCCCCATTCTAAATCAAATGGTATGAACTATTCCAACAATAGGGAATAGCTTGAGCATGGGCTTGGGATCCAAATCAAGACAAAAGGACATTCATCAATTGATTTAGGAAAAAAAAAAAAACAATCATTCTAAGAACAAAGACAAAGGAAGAAATACACACTCTTTTCTGAGGAACAGGAAGGATACGTGTAGTTCTGATAGCTACCATTGGTAACTCCACGTATTGTCGGAGATACAATCATGTGTGGATAGAGAAGCTAATGGAGAGGAAAGGTTCTCTCTAAGGATATGATGATCCACCTGTTCTTCCTGTTATGAGGCAATAAATCTACCAATAGAATATTTAGAACTATGTTGTCTGTTTTCTTTCCTCTCTTTTATAAGGAAGGCTTCTTCCTTGATACTCAAGAGGAAAGGAGTTTTGAGGAACAAGAAGAAGCAAAGAAACGAGAAACAACAGGAAAACCCATTGACAGAAGTGGGATGCCTGGTCAGCTTCCCGTCAACATAACGAAGTACCAGATGTCATTAGCATATAAAAGGAAAAAGATTAATTTTGTCTCTGTTTTAGAGGCTCCAGGTCTCTGGGAGGTTATAGATTTTAATGCTGGGAATTATATGACAGAGCAATCTACTAACAGCATGATGTAGACAGCTGAGAGACAAAGAGGGGCTGCATCTTAGAAGCCCTTCAACGAAATGCTTTCTAATACACCTAGGAATACTCAGAATGTTTGCTCCCAAGTGAACTCTTTATAACAGTAGCTGCAAGAACAAACTAAAAATTTGAAGGTAAATGTAGTAAGTCTCTCTCAGGACCTATAAAGTCCTATAGGCTTGTTCACATTAAAAGTACCACTATTTTTATAAGCTAAATATGCAAGTACTACAAATTACACCATATTTCATATTAATCTCTTCATGTTTGTCTGACAACACTTCTGAGTCATTAGTTTTCTATCAAAGTCATCAATGTCTGTACTTTTCCATACTTGATATATTCATGGGCTAGATAGGTAGAGATGCATCATTTTTAAAAACAGTGTCTTCCAACTGTCCTAGTGACTATCCCACTTATATTATTACCCAATAAGTAAAAAGACTACATTTTGCATTGGTCATGTAGAGCCAACAATTCACATGGCTTGATTGCAGTTGTGGCTGTGTTCACACACAAGTAAACAAGGGCAGATCCAATGCAAAGATCTGGTCAGCAATAAGTGAATGCTGACATCGATTGTTCTACAGATGTTAAAATGGAAAATTATGTGATGGAATATGGATATCTCAGATGAAAAGCCCTTATTCATTCATTTATTCACTCCTTCAATCATTATTAATTATACTCATTGAGCATCTACCAGGTGGCAGGCACTCAGATAACGGTCAGGAAGTAATGAAGTGGGTGGGCAGGATCTTCCAATCATAGATGTCTAGACTGAGGATCTGATAAAACACAAACAAGCAAACTGCATACTGCTACAGAATTTGTGGACTGATAGGAAACAGATCTCCTAGTTTCTCAGAAGATATTTGTTGATCAAGAAAAACTCCAGGCATTGCAAAAGGAACCATTGCCGTTCTGCCAAGCTGCCATCTGCCCTTAACAGGAAAAACAGTAAATGGAGAGGCTTTAGGGAATAAATACAGGCATTAATTTGGGGTAATATTTACTTACAGCAGAGGAAGAACAAAGCAGATAGTGTTTGGAGATGAAGATATTACAGTGTCTGGGTGAGCTAAGCACAGACATAGATCCACACTGCGTGGGAGAAGCAGTGTATCAGGGAACCAATGGTATTGGAAAGACCAGAAGATAAGAGGTCAGCTTGGTTCATCTTTGCTGCCCTTTGACAGGGGTAAGTTTACCTCTCAGATGCCTTTATAACTGCCACGACCATTCCAATTCTAGATGTTGTGTCTTTAGATCAAGGCTCTTGATCCTAGAGTGCATTCTTAGGTTTAGTCCTTTTACCATCCCATATGCAAATCATCTTCCCCCAAAACCTAGCTCTCTACAGATCATGAAAATATCAAATTTAATCCAAATACAGGTTGTTTTTGAAGACATGGGTAAACAGATCTAGAGACAGAATAAAAGCTGCCTGGGAACATCCAGTTTCCAAATACAATATAATAATCTCCTCTGATATACGTGTAGTAGGTACATATCCTAGGCTCTTCCAGGCCCAGATTTAATAGTTTGTATCTCCTCAGATGTTACAAAAAGCTATCTTCTTTCTGTTGTTTGAATCCAACATTTAGGTCATGAATAGAGAGGACCAGTGGTATAATCCTCTTGTTCAAAGCATGGAGTTTGTGGTGTTTTGTTAGGGTAAGCGTAGGAAACAAATTTAAGTTGGACCCCAGAAAGAAGAAATTCCATGACTGAAGAAATAGGGTTGAGAAATTGGTAGATTGAAAATCAGTAGTTAAAGAACGAAAACTAAAAAGAACAGGACAAGTTGGCACTCACCTATTCCCAGCACTTGGGAAGGAAAGTCAGTAGCTTTGGGTCAACCTGAGATACATAGTACAATCTTATTTCCAAAACAAATAATTTCTAATAATTAATAAGTTAGATAAAATGATAACCAAGCTCTTGCTCTCTTGCTTTCTCTTCCTCTTTTTTTCCTATCTCTCCCCATTATCCTTCCCCCTCTCTTTCCATGTTCTCATGGACAGCCTCTTTCCCTCTATTTCTCTACTCTCTCTCTTTCTGCCTTTCTCTGACTCTATTAAACTCCCTCTCCCATGCCCTAAATAAACTCTATTCTACATTAAAATAGAAAAAGATAACCAAAATACAGAATATTATAAGGAAATGTTTAAATGGTGGGAAAAGAGGGGTGTTTCATATTCATTGTGTTATTTAGTGTTTCATTATCCATAACCTCTCTGAATATGATGAAAGACAAGCCATGAGGGTTAGCTGTGACTTGAGTCTTTACATCCCTGTTTGTTTTTGGAAATGTAAAAGAGATCACTTTGTACCCAAATAATCAACCACTGATAAGAAATTTATGGAATGACCTTCTTCCAAGAAAACTCCACAGTCTTGTTGTACCCAGCTTGATAATGGCCATACAAGTTCAGTGTCAGCACTTGGAGACGCTTGGCATCTTGGAAGTGAACCAGAGTTTGTACTTCAAAATTGTGTTGACTTTATTTTTGTCTGAGTACAGCTGAATCCTGGTGAAACCAACAGGTCAGCCACTTGACAATGATGACAAGACTGTCTCCATCACTGAATCTTTAAAACTTCCCAGCCCCAAGTCCTTTTCCCTGTTAGTATAATGACATCCTTTGGCTTTCCGGCTTGGGAGGAGGAAGAGTAAAAGGGAAAAGAGGAGGAAGAGTCAGTAGCAGCAAGGACAGAGAAAGTAACCCGCATTTGAAGAAAAGAATTTTTAGAAATTGGAATTGTAGCCGAGCGGTGGTGGCACATGCCTTTAAACCCAGCACTTGAGAGGCAGAGGCAGGTAGATTTCTGAGTTCGAGGCCAGCCTGGTCTACAAAATGAGTTCTAGGATAGCCAGGGCTATACAGAGAAAAACTGTCTCGAAACAAACAAACAAACAAACAAACAAACAACAACAACAATAACAACAACAAAAGAAATTGGAATTTTATGCCCTTAGCCTTTTATGGGTGTAAGCACTCATTCCAGACTAAATTTTGTTTGTACATCTTGATGCATAAAGACATGGAGGGATGATTTGGTAACTCACCTCCTATGTTATTTTCCTCTCTCTACTTATTAAATCAGACCAGTGTTGTTGTCTCTGCCCTAAGTTCTATGAAAGAGGTGTGGAAGTGTGCTTTTCTGTAGACAGACATCACCTGGGCAGCAGTATTTGCCTGGATTTTTAACCATGCTCATATGTTATGTTTTCACTTTGTTTTGTCCAGCAGCATTTCCAAACTTACTTAAATGGTTACTAATTTTAATGCTTATTCTCTTAGCTACAGTCTCTGTGTTAGCTTACCCTACACACACTGCATTTCTGTGGCATTTTAAATATGGGAATTATGTTTCTTTCTGATGCTAACAAGTGCTAACCTTCCCTCTTGGCTGGGCTATTTTCTGTTGCATCATGATTAAAAAAAAAAAAAAAACAAACTCCTTTGTAAATGTCTTTTATATTTAGGGGGGAGAAATGAAATTGAGTCCACTTCTTATCATATTAAGTGAATAAATTATATCTTGACAAGCATTTTCTTATTTTTATAATGGATAAATTGTTGAGTACAATTTTACTCTCCCTAATTTTAATAAAGCAGTTTTGCTTCTAGTATGAAGTACAACAACAACAACAACAACAACAAAACAAAACAAAAGACATGTGTAGCAAGTACCGGTGAAGGCAAGGTGGGCTGGAATATTTGTGAGAATGATGACTTCCTTAGCAGATCAGTGCTATTTACATAAACATAGGTCAAGGCTTTTCAAGTCTCTCCCTAAAATATGTTTTCAATGGTTTATTTTTGCAAAAAAATTTAAATGATATTTATTATTACTATGTGTGGAAGAGGTGGGTGTGGATAAGGTGCATAGGTACATGCTATGGACATTTTTTGGAGGTCATAGGACAACGTTTGGATTTCAGTTCTGCCTTTCCTTTCACTACAGGCACCAGGGATGGAACTCAGGTCATCAAACCTGAGAAGCACATGCTTTGCCCTACTGAGCCATCTCACCTGTCATCTAACTGGGTTTTTGACTGGTGATTTTAGACATTTAACTATCAAAATGGACAGAAAAACAAAGCAGAAAGGTTGGTCTTGTCTTAAATCTTACCGTTCCATACCCAATACTACAACTTTTGTTTTTTAAAATAGAATTTACATAAGTATGCACCAGGAGCCGTCCAGCTGCAGTTATACTGCTTAAGGAAAACATTTGCTTAATTCCTACACAAGCAGCAAGGTCAAGACTTGGCCTTCCACTTTCTCTACCAGGCCTCCCACCCGAGATCCCATAGTGCTGATCTCCCTCCGTGAAACTAAGGGAATATTTATGGTTGCTGCCACCGATTTGGCACTTAACATATGCTACTTGGCATTGTTAATTATCTTTTTTATGGGCATGTCCTGTCTGTCCAAGTAGCTGAGTCTCCTTGACTGTAAGGGCAGTGTCTTAGAGCACCTCGCTCTTCAGCGCACAGCAAACGGCTCTGCAAGGTTACTTTTTAACATATGCTCCTGGATAATGGCAGTGATGATGCCAAACAGGAGAGACATTATTATTCCATTCCTCCAGGATGCCATGGCATCCTGTAAGCTCTGTGTTGGGAGCTACCTAAGAGTTTTAAAGATAATAGGTAGTCAGCATACACCTAGTCAATTAAAAGACATTGTTTTCAGTCAAAAATAAATGGCTTTAGCTTTTTAGTTAATTAATATTATATTTCTAATCTGTAGAATAAAAGTTCATTTTATTGATTCAAGATTTATTTTATATTTAACGATGTATATGTATCTGTGTGTAAGTGTGTACCTGTGAGTACAGGTGCCTACAAGGCCAGAGGCATGGGATCCCCTGAAGCTAGATTTACAGGCACATGTATTATATCCAACGTGTGTGCTGAAAACCCAACTCCTGTCATCTATAAGAGCAGGAAGTGCTCTTACCCACTGAGTAATCTCTTGAGCTCATCTAATGTCTACTGCCTTCTATATATTCTTACTCACCAAGAACAACTCTCAGTGGGTCACTATCTCACGTTAAAATCAACATTTTTAAACTAAGCTTTGTAACTGATATATCAGACACTTGACGGATAAAATCCAATATAGAATATTTAGCAATATCTTTCTTGGGCCCCAACTGTAAAGGCCATGCTCTATGAACTTAAGGATATGAGGTTGACCCTCCAGAACCCATGTCTAAAGCTGGGTGTGGTATCATATGCTTGTAATCTCAATACTGGGGTGGCCGAGACAGGGTGTTCTCTAAGGTGTGCTGGCTAGCTAATCTAGGCATATGGGTGGTGAACAGGTTTGGTGAGAGACCTTGTTCAAAATGTAGGAAGGAGACTGACTGAAACACCATATCAGAAGATACCTGATTTTGATTTCTGGCTTGTACATGCATATGCATGTGACTATACACATTCACATGCCTTAATATAGTAAGTATACTGTTGATTCGTATGTATAACTAAATTTTAAAGTCACCATTATAAACTCTATCCACAACTATTTGTATTAACTAATGTAAAACATTAGTTTTTCCTTTTCTAAACTTTTTATGGAATCCACATTTTTCAAGAACAATGCAAGAAATCTGGTACGTGCACAGAAAGAAAGGAGATCAAAAGCTATAAGCCATATATGTCTATATATTTACTTTTTATATTTCCCACATTCCCACACTGCTTTACAAAAGATTTAAAACAAATTTTAAATCTTTTTTTAAAAAACAAAGTAAATAATGGGAAGTATTCAGACTGAAGAAGAATCAGAGTGGAAAGGAAGAGATAAGCCAACTGTAGAAAGTTAATCTTCACAAAAGGGTTGAGTGCAGCCTTACTCAAAGAGTGTCCACACAGGTACTAAGGCTATGTTTCCCTGAAATCAAATCAAAGAATGCTATGTAGGTTCTATACCATCCATATAAGAAAAATAAATTATCATGTTTCATCTTTATAAAACAGTATTGGACATGATAGGCAGTCTCCTCCCTTGAGTCATTATGGCACATATTACAATATGTGTATGTCATGCTTTCTTAAATCTTCCACTAGTTTTTAGCATGTTACATGACAGCAAAAAACAACTTTGTGCTAGCATTTTATCAGGAGGCCCAATGGCACATTTGTTCAGAAATGATAATTTTAGAGAATAAGATATCTTTCCAGTCATCAGCTATCAACATTATTTCTTACTACTATGGCTTGGAAAATGATTATTAAGAAGATGAAAATGGCTGGGCGTGGTGGTGCACGCCTTTAATCCCAGCACTTGGGAGGCAGAGGCAGGCGGATTTCTGAGTTCGAGGCCAGCCTGGTATACAAAGTGAGCTCCAGGACAGCCAGGGCTACACAGAGAAACCCTGTCTCGAAAAAAACAAACCAAAAAAACCAAAAAAATCAACGACAAAAGAAGATGAAAATGGCATACAAACATGAAAACCTACTTAGTTAATAGTTTCTCTTGTTCATTTAAATGCACAGATAATGGACCAACCATTGTTCATATATAGGAATTGTTTTGATCTTTTAAGTGAAAAGTTAATGTGTCAAATTTTGATTCAGGTTTAAAATAATGAAAACCGATTTCTCATGAGTTTTTAGGGAAAATATTTTCCTCAGTGTTAAATTAGAAAAATTTTATAATTTTTACTCATTAGTAGTGTGTGTGTGTGTGTGTGTGTGTGTGTGTGTGTGTGTGAGAGAGAGAGAGAGAGAGAGAGAGAGAGAGAGAGAGAGAGAGAGAGAGAGATGCATATTGGAGCATATCGAAGCATATATAGTTGATATATATATATATATATATATATATATATATATATATATATATATAAAATTTAAGATCTATATCAAATTTTTCTTTAAAAAATACTGTAGCCTGAGGAGATAGTTTAGCAAGTAAGAACAGGTGTGCAAGGACCCAAGTTCAATTTTCCCTAAACTCACTTAAAATGTTGGGCCTGGCTATGGTTGTGCATATTCCTGTAATCTGAGGACTTTGGGGTTCAGAGGCAAGAGGATCACTGGGGCTTGTATGCTAGCAGTATGACTCTAGGTTCAGCGAGAGGTCTTGTCTTACAGCAATAAGGTGTAAAATTCTGGAATGCACCAGAATGCATACCAGCACACACATACACTATACACACATACCACACGTAAAAAGAGCAAAAACGTTACTCAGCTTTGTTTTACCTTGGCATTAACCTTCCCAATAGAAGTCCAGATATGGTGGTCACTTTCAACATTCCTATAATAGCTACTCTGTTGCCTATGTCTTCTAAGTCTGTCTATCGTGAGCGTGCTGCATCTGAGACATTAAATAAAAGGCACATGATAAAAAGAGATGCCACAAAGCAGAAGATTCCTGGAGCGCTGAATGCCTGCCTCTCACTATTCACTACATTCTTGGCCTTGACCAAATCTTTCTTTGTGTGCTAAGTTAGTGTTGTACCGTGCTACACTGTGTTGTTAAGCATTGCTACTAAAATCAAATGTGAGAGTCTTACTAAACATTTTAAGGAACGTATAGACTGTTTGCTAAGTGCACAGATATGTGCTTCTCCTTTGATTCTATAAGAAAAATACTAGTAGGGGGATAAAGGGGTAGAGTTGACCTTCAAATCCATAGAGAAAACCATCTACAGGGTCCAACACACAAGAACCATTACCTTCTCTGCTTGCTTTTGGACAAAGGTTCTGTTGTTGCTTTTCTTCATCCCTACTTTTCTAGCTCTGTGCTAAGCATTAAGTTCAAAATCTATCACATTGATAGTGTAATTCAAAGCTCTCTTTTTCTCCTTCTTCTCTTTCATTGGCCAGTGATTCCTGTCACTTTCCTGTTGATGTCAGGGTTTGGGGACCTTCAAACCAGCCTCCTGGTTTTGTTTTCACAACTAGACCATTAGTCTTAGAAAGGCAGGAACCACGTGCACCTAGATGATACCTAAATCTCCAGAGACCTATAAAGAGCATACACACACACACACACACACACACACACACACACACACACACACACACACACACGCTGCTAGAGAGCTGTTGCTAAGATCCTCATGTCTTTGCTCATGTTCAATTTCATTATAAGTTTCTCAAAAAGCAACACATCCAGATTTGTAATGGTGATTTCATTTGCTTGCAGTGACCATGTAGCAGAGCTGAGAGAGGATCTCCATTTTGTCTAACCCCCATCACCCTCTTCTCTATTACGTGCCCCATATATGGTGTGCAAAACACATTGGTCCCCAGGTGCTCTTCCTTCAGCTTGTGATTCAAATATCATGATTCTTATTTGCAAAGCATTGATTTCCTAGGTTTTTTTTACCTGTGAGTAGTAGAGCAACATTAAAGACCATTGGTTTGTCTTAAGATGCATACATTAAAAAGTATTGTTTTGTATCCTTGCATACCTTCTAAAATGCTCACAAATATGGCTGATGGCTTCCTTGTAACTGTGAAGGAGTAACGCTCTAAGTTTGAGGGTCGATCTTGCTCCTCAAACAGAAACAAATTCTGGGTCACATTGAAGCACTTATTCTTGCTTGGTAACTTGAACTTTCTTTTACTGTTTCCTAGATTTATTAAAGAAGCGTTGCTCAGGACCTCTTTCATGGCCCTGACTTGAAGAAACAAATGTCAGAAGAGTCAGTTCCACACAGTTCAAAGGCCTCAGCAAACAGCTCTCTGACCCAGACCTTTGCATTTCATAGGTCTCACCCATTTAGAGGTGCGGTTTTCTCCCGTATACACTCAAATCACATCTCCTTTGTGTGGAAAAATAAGATTTCATGCACAATCAAGTTTATCTACTTCCAATCAATAAAAGCATTAAAACAGATATAAAAGAAATACAGTTAACCAATTTAAATATTATTGAAAGTCTTGTAGAACTACAGATACGCTGAATGTGAAGTTTCCCATTTGAAAGGTGTGTTGAAAGCGGTTCAGGCAACACTAGAATGCTTTCAAACGATGCGCAGCCACTTATGAAAACTATTCAGGTGCTTTCCCTAATCTGAAAGGGAGTGCTTTTTCATAGCATTAGCTTTATAATGAGCGTTTTCAGGCAAATTTCAAAGGGTACATGGTTCACATACTTTAAACTAAATTCACTCATAATTTAGCATCTGACAAAAGCTAATGCTTAATTGTCTCTAAAGAGGCTATAGAAGGAAAACATTTCCCTTATTCACAAACACAGAACTAAACAGTGGGACTTCCACCCATTCATACCCCTCCCTAATTTTCCTAAGAACAATGGATCTGCAGAGAGCAGGCCATAGAGGGACTGGGAGCACAGATACCAGGGTGCCTGGGGAGGGTGGGAGTCCCCAGCAGTGCCTTTCATAGGCTGGAACAATTTGGCAATAGCATTGTCCATACAGAGGCTCAGAAGGTTGAAGGCCTGCCCTCTGTGATAAAATGGAGTCCCTAACCATTTATCATTGATGGAGGTCTTGCCCTATGGTGTTTCGGTTTATATCCCGGCACTTCCTAAGTCACAGGGTGAGGAGGCTGACGAGATTTCAGTAGCCAGAGCAACCACCAGGAGATAGAGACTGGGAAAAGCCAGAGGCTTCTAGTATTTGGGAAAAAATACATGAGTTTACACACACTCTATACCTAGAACAATACCTGTGGTTTATCTACCATTTAACTTTTATGTTTTTTACTATTACTGTTACATCTTCCCTAAATGTCACATTCTGACTCCTTTGGACAAATACAAATTTGCTGAATCTATGTATCTCTGTTCTTGTTTGTCTATCAATTAGTAGAACTCCCTTGGGGTAAAGACATCTTCAGACACTCTGTTATAAATAAATTCTAGAACTTCAGTCAAGTATTTTAGGCACAAGTGCTTTTTGGGTAAGCTTGTTAAAGTAATAAGGTTCTTTTACACCATCATTTTGAGGAAGATGGTAGCTTTCAAAGAAAGTGCCATTTGACAGCACAGTATCTAAAGGAAGCCTTGGCCCTGGTCACAGAAAAAAAAAAAAAAAGAAAGAAAGAAAGAAAAGAAAAACTTTTTGAACCTACCTAAGAATGGAAACAAAACAAAAATCCTGCTCTGGTAAAGCTTTTAAAAATCTCTTAGTAATTTTCATAATTGTGACACTTGGCACAGTGTGATAGTATCTTCTATCGATTCCCAGATTTTAAGACAATAATCATTACATTATTATCTGCAGCCCAAGCACTGCAGTGTAACCTCCTAATTAGGATAAAAAATAGATCCAGGAGCAGCCCCAGCAAGTCACAACAAGTCAATATTTTTAATAAGGATTAATTTAAAAAAAAACTCTACAAGGTTGTATTAGAGGCAGTTCTGGCATGTCTATTGATTAACAGTTGGCATTACATCTCATAAAGGGCTCATTATGTAAAGTATCAATCTAAGCACCGTGTTTCCCCCCTCTTAAATACTATTGATTTGTTTTGATGTGTTTTTTTAAGCACAGTTGGGGAGCTGAGAAGATTAAGACCTGAGGCCTGTGGAAAGCATTGTCCATCATGTTGAGGTGGAATGGAATGTGAGAGAGATGAGAGGCAGGGCCAAGGTCGGCCGTGCCTTCCTTGTCTGGCACAGGAAGCAAGCTTGTCTGCCCTCATCTGAAGGGGTTCCTAATGGGTATCATCAGCTCCTGGTCAGAGCCCAGGCTACAGCTGGCATCCCTCTGAGAGAGGAGACAGGCTGTGTTTCTACTCCTAAAATCATTTTGTGGGTCCTTTCTCTCCTCGTTTCTTTCCTATACATATAAATCATATGTATGTGTGTACATACAGTATAAGACATATAAGACATGCATATATTATATATGTGTTTATATGCAAATAAACATCAAGGCCCTGTGAAAAGCATCTTCATTGCCATTCTGAGTGCCACAGAGGCAGGATCTGCAGGAAGACCTCACAGCAAGGCCACAGGTGCCCGCAGCTCATGAATATGCAGTTCTGACATTTGAAACTCTTCAGCAGATCTCACAGCGCCTTTCTTCATTGACATCAATTCCCTTCCAATCACAAGGGTTTTCAAATAAATACTGTTGGTTTCAAGCCGCCGCCAATACTTCCTGAACTAATCTCAGTCCACATTTCTGGAAGGAGTGAAGACTGATCTGTTTAATTGTATTTTAAATAAAATGATAACAATAATAATCCCTCATTTTAAAAATAATAATGAAAAGTGAGCAGCTTGTGTGGTAAATCCTAGGTGGCACTGCTGTGTAACCAACACTCCAGAGGCTTCTGGAAGAATCACTGAAGCAGGCCACCCCCCTTTCTACATTAACATAAGGTATTATTACGAGTAATACTTTGGAAGTGTTAGTCCTTACTTACAGATACATTAAGCAGTCATGACAAAGCTTTGCCACTGGAAGGTTAGCAGTTTTCAAAAAGAATTCAAAAGTGGGTACATCTAAATATGTATGCTAAGTATATTTAAATGATCAAACGAAACAGTAGCAATAATTTATCACAAAATGCATTCTTGACACAAAACAAACTATATTTTCTACTACCTTTGAAATTGGGCACATTCAATTTAAGAAACATTATCTGAAAATTTATCATCAATAAACAAAGCAAGTAATATCTGCTTTGGTGCAAACAGGGAAACAGATGCCTTCACGATCCTCTGGCTAAAAATGAGGAGACTAAAGAGCAGATAAACAATGAAGAAAAACAGTGTTCTACTTTCAAGAAGACTCAGGCCACCAGGACAAGCCTTCAATGGAGATAGAAACGCTTTTAAAGCTGACTGTTCCTTTTTCTTCTTGGTGAATTATCTAACACATACTACGTACACTGATGAAACTAGATATCCCATCATAGGCTTTGGGTCTGAAGGGAGTCCTCTTGCAGAGTAAATGGAACTTGAGCGACACCTACCAGGGTTGCATTATTTGGAACGACAACCTTTAGATATGACTGCCTTAGCTTTTCTTGTGGCTCTCCTCTTTAGCTAGTTTCTTACACAAGAGGCCTAGCTAAGAAAGGAAACTGTGGTCCTACCTCCGAGTGCTTGGTGACAGCTAATGATAACAAGTGATTTCGAGAGGTTGTAAAATCACATTGTAAAATTAGATTACGATAATGGTTACATTGGACTGAAGATACGCTAATGGCCACAGAATTGTATACTTAAACAGATGAACTTTATGATACATATTTCTATATTAGCAAAGCTGTTAAAGAGGAGATCAAAGATAAATTACTGTGGTTATGATCCATAATATAAAGCACATTTAGTAATAAAAAGGAAGAAAAAATCAGTATAAGAAGAAAAATTAATATACAGAAACTCTTTTGAGCTATTTTATAAATTTTCGTTGGGGTAGCTTGTCTTAAGGCCATTCAACAATAGGCTACGTGACCTTGGGAATGTCACTTGAGACATTAGAAAATCTTTTCCATCCTCCACGTATTCCTTCTTAATTTTAAGCAATGAATTCCATCTCCCATGTTTGCTTTCTATTCCGAGACTACACTAGAGCTTAAGAAATGTCTTCTAACTCTTTCCAACTTCTCCTACCAATTCTATGCCTTTCAAAAGCTATAGGCTTGGTAGAGTTGCTACATGGGAACTGCTTGCTATTTTCAGTTGAACTTATAAATTATATTTTCACTTTAAAAACCCTCCCTTACTTTTATTTAATTTCTGGAGCCTGGAATGCTTTTGAAATGTGGTCAAGAGAGATGATGTCATGCAATTGAATGGAGGTTGCCAATCTTGGTTTCACATTAAAGTCACAGAAGACATATTAAAACCCACATAGCATGTATAGCAATCAATTCTGAACCACTTTTGGGTCCAAACACTAATAACTACTCAAAATATTCTGAAGTTAACCGCATGCACTTGTGAACTACTGAGAAAACCATAGCAAAGGGAGATGTGTTTACTCTAAGTGATGATGTAGGAGCTATTTGAATTGTATCTTGAAATGTATTTGAAAATGGTAGAGGATTTCATAGAAGGTAGTATTTTCTTTGCTCTACCTTATTCTGTAGGTGAGACATTCTTCAGGTGAACCGTATAAATAATCCATGAAAGAAGCAAAAACCAAAACACAACAAAACAACAACAAAATCCAAACACATATTAAGGGGATGCTAATTCTAGGTAGGTAATAAATTTCAAGGCAAGGAGGATATCTAAGGACCAAGAGGGAAGCAATCACTATGGTTACACCTCAGAGCACTATGGACATAGTCTCTAGCCTGGAATCTATAACTGTATGTAAAGGTAAAATTCTGTGCTGACCAATCATCTTCAGGGACTCTGTTTTATTTCTTCTCAGTCTTCTCTTTTAAACTCCATGTGACTCTACACAATGCCAATGTTCTTCTCCAATTGAAAACCAGTGCCTCAGTGTTAATGAGCCAACACTATATATGTTTTTCTTCTATTGTTAGAAAAATCAAGGTAGGGGTTATACTCAAACAGATCTCCCTATCACAAACACTGCTATATAGATAAGGAGCAATGTGTACTGCAGAAAGGAAGATCATTATAATTTAAGTACCTAGTTTTATAAAAAGTGAGAGAAAGTTTGGGATTACAATGTTTATTAACACACAAAGGCACTAATATGTTTCTGAATTACTAAGAACTTTCTTACTCTTTATCTGTCTCTGTCATCCTCTGTCTTTATATCTATCTCTGTCTCTGTATCTTTGTATCTATCTATCTATCTATCTATCTATCCATCCATCTATCTATCTATCTATCTATCTATCTATCTATCTATCTATCTATCTATCATAGCAGCAAACCACAGGAATTATAATATGATATCTCTTGGGATTACCATATATAATTTTCCTGAAGGGCTCATCAAAATTGTAGTCCTAAATCCTTTTACTCTGATTGTTTCACTAAAGTACAGGAGCCTATAATTCTGCTTCTGTCCAAATAATCTTCCAAAAATTTCCCACGGTGGTCAAATTGGTACATAATTAACCACAAGCTGTGCAGTAGTGCAAAGGATCTAGTTCACAGCCATAATTTTCATACAGAATATAGTTTCCTCTCATATTTTAAAACATCTATAAACCCAGGCAAATTTCTCCATGGAAATATAGTTCGGCAACTATGAGTAGAGCATTTCTATTCTATTTTTATCTTTAATTTTCTTGAGGTTGTTTCTAACATTTTGCAAATACTGCTTCTCTTAATTGATAATAAAGGGTACAGTGGTATTTACTAGATACTCTTTATAAAACTATCTTCTCCTGTAATTTTCTCTACAATGCTTTTTAAAGAGCCTTGCAAACACATACTTATTTACTTTGAGTTATGTGTATATAGTGAAAGAGGAGGCACATGCCATGCACATATGTGTGAGGGTGCCCACAAAAACCAGAAAAGGGTGTTGGACATCCTGTAACTAGAGTTACAGATGCTTGTGAGGATCACCACCTTGGAGGTGCTGGGAACTGAACTCACATCACTTGTAAGAGCAGCAAGCACTCAATATCCTAGGCATCTCTCTGCCAGTATAAGCAGCATTTTCTCTTGTAAAATGAAAGACAGCATTACCTTTCTCCACACAATAAATGCTTATGTGTAACCAGTCACTCATGTGCAGAAAGCTAATATCCCATTGTGATGGTATTAAAGGTGGAGCCTCTGAGAGGTGATGAGGTCTGGAGAGCAGATATATTCATGAATCTGACCAGTGTCCTTATAATGGTGATCCTAGACAGCTTACTTACATTGCTTATTTTATGAGAGAAAGACAAGAAGACAGTCATCTATGTTTAAGAAAACACCAATTGTGGACATCCCTGCCAGGCAAACTATGAGAGATGAATATCTATTTTTCTATAAGCCACCAAGTCTATGATATTCTGTGACAGCATTGTAGCTAAGATACCATGTATTGTTATTCTGGCGGCACATGTGCAAAACACAGAAGTATAGTGAGCATTACCATGATAAAACCCTAGCCAAGATTATTTGAAAGTTTTAGAAAAATAATGACACAAAAACTAGCCCAAATGTTACTAACTAAATTATCTTTGCTGGTACTAAAGTCTGTAACTCATCTGTCCTGTGGATTCTGAGATTGCAAATCTCAGCTTCATGAGCAATCTGGGAGAACAAATTATTGAAAAATTATATACAATAGATTGCATATCAATACTTTATAACTTCAAATGTACATAAAAGGTGAAACAGTGTTGAGAAGAATCCATGACACTTGCTAGCCATATGTTTTCTTGGCAGATCAAAAAAGCATATGTATTTCTATGTATATACCTATGTATACCTATTCCTGTGTATATAAAGGCCTGCAAGTATTTTTGACAAGCAACCCAGATAGCTTAGGAAAACTGAAATGTTCATGGTGTATGTGGTCTAAAGAATGATGAATCAAATTTCTGAAGACTTTGAACTTCCAAGATCAAAAGCCTTTACATTAAAGGTGTTGGCTTATTAAAAAAAATGAAGCACGCTTAGATATACTGTTACACTTACCTTGTAAAAACCAAATATAGTGCAAATATATTTCATCATGGGGAGAATGGTTCAATAAGCCAAGACACAGCCCCAACCAGAGGGCACTTATCACTTTGTACCTTATCAGTCTTAAAAAGCTCTACGGGGACAGCATTGTATCTGAAAGATTCATGCCACACCTCATTTTAATCATGGACACAATAAACCCCATCTCTTCAAAGTCATTTAGCTGTGAATTTTCAAGAATACATCAAGTAGATTTTCTATGGGCCCATCTGTGCAGCACATTTATTTTCTGTGACTGTTTTGCTGAGCACAATGAAAACCTTGACTACTAATGAACAGGGACCCAGAAAGAGACAGGGCTGCTGCTGGTGTTGCTGCTACTGGTATTGCTGTTGCTGCTAGTGGTGGTAAGAAAAGAATCTCTTTCCCCTGGCACTGCAGCCTGTGGTCTATTGATCTTGAAGCTTTTCAAGAAAAGCCTGTTTCTTGATCTGTTTCTCCTTGTCCTCATCTATTCCACTTGAAGATTAATCTCCAATATGGTATTCCTGGCTAAGAAGACAAGCTTTAAAAGCAATGCTCTCTGCTGTGTTCGAGACAACAAAACTTTAGTTCCAACAAGACAGGGATGTTTGAAGCTATTAGAAAAGGGTCTATGTTGTGGAAGCACATACATTTAGAAGCTGAGAACTTGGGCTGTGGAGACATAGTTTCTATAAGCTCCAGTCTTATCATCTGTTAAGTGGGTTGATAATAAAATTGACCTTACTGAATACTGTAGGGAGAAAAGATGAAGCATCAAGAGCTCTTAGCAAAAGACAAATGATAAACATGTCATCTCTCAATGTCATATAACATGCATGAGATGTGCTGATACATCATAAGCTCTCACTATTATTACCACCAACAAAATATCTAACTTTAAGGTCACCATGATCAGTCAACAAATACAAGAGCTAATTGACAACATATTTCCTCACAAGCTACTATACTTAAAGAAACAACGACTGCCATTTGAGGCTATGTTCTTTGGTATTTGGATATAAGATAATTGATTAATTTAGTGCTGGTCCAAAAAAAATGCCTTTCAGGTCCTCTTTCTGGTAAGAACGTAAGGAAAACGTATTTCAGAGCAGACTCCAGTTCACAGTAACATTCAAATGATAAATGTATTTCTAAGGGAATCTATATCACATTATGGGCTACTGCATCTGTTATGCCCAAATGCAATATAAATGATGATTTTCTGAGTCCACATGGATATTTCAATGATAGATGAGGATCAAATCAACTCTTATAAAATGTTTCTGATTTTTTATGGAATCTTCTCAGAGCCTGTTCAATTGAGAAGAATTTACAAACTATAAAATATGGTCCATCCCATGGAAGTAAAAGTTACTTTTTAAATGTTGGTAATATTTCCTTGGTTGATATTAGAAACAATATCTCCTTCTACCCTCTCTGTCTCTGTCTCTGTCTCTTGCAATATCCCTTCCTCCATTTCCCTTCCCTCCTCCCTCTCTGTCTCTGCCATTCCCTCCCTCCTTCTTCCCTCTCCCCATACATATGTGTTTATGAATGTGTATATGTGTCTATGTACATGTGCTTGTACACACACATGCACATGGTTGTGTGTATGTGTGCATGTGTATGCCTTCTGTATGAGCATGTGTATATGTATATGTGTTGGGTGTGTACATGAGTGTGTGTGTGTGTGTGTGCGTGTGTGTGTGTATGTGTGTGTGTCTAGAAACACACAGGAAATCAGTTTAGCAAATGTCAAATTATAAGATGTTTACTGTTCTGAAGTAATAAGAAGATGGAGTGACCAAAACTTGTGCAACCAAGAAAGTCCTCTAGTGATCACAAGATTTCTTCTACACCTACTATAGTTCCTCGCATTGGAAAAGTTTCCAGACAATTGTGTGCCCAGCGCTTATTGTATCTATCCTGTTTTACCACTGTTTTGTATCAAGGATAATCACTAGTGAACAGTGGTAATACAGTTTTGTTTATGTCTTTGTCTCTCTTTGTCTTAGCACAGAACCTATTTCATGATAAGCATTCAAGCGCTGGCTGCAGAACTAAGTGTGAGCTATTATTCTGCTCAAACTTCATAGAACATTATACACAGAGGCAGGCATTTAAAAAGGCAATAAAAATGCAAACCGTTTTGGCAGCTCAAGAATGAGTATTAATTTGGGAAGAGAGAAATTTCTTCTTAGGTAGGACAAGTTTTCTCATATTTAGAGCAGAGTTACTCAATATGATTGCTTTTCTCGTGCATTTCTTCATTCATTTTACCAAGTAGGAAAAGAAACAAAAAAATGTGTAGTGAAATAAGTTCCTTATTGATTCTATCTCTTCCAATCCTTTGCTAATCAGAATCATCTCTGTGATCCAGGATAAGTTCTATATGTAAGCTTCAGTTCCCAATATGAGAAAAAGTAGTAACAATAATATAAATAACTTTTTAAGGTGATATCATTGTGTAGATTAATTAAAATATCCATGTTGTACACCAAGGAAATTTAGCCATCAATTTGATTTCTCTATTTTAAGTTGAGATGTCTCATCTGAAATATAAAATTTGGATCTGGGAATGGCTCAGTAGTTCAGAGCACTAGCTTCTCTTCCAAAGGACCTGGATGTAGTTTGTAGCCCCCACATGTCAGCATACAACTGTCTACAACTCTAGTTCAAGGGCATCCAATATCATCTTCTGACCTTCATAATAATAGGTACTATATAATGTGTCCTGTTCTCTCTCTCTCTCTCTCTCTCTCTCTCTCTCTCTCTCTCTCACACACACACACACACACACACACACACACACACACACACACACACACGCTGTTAAAACACTTGTGCACATAAAGATAAATAAATCTTTTAAAAACATGAAATTAAAAATTATGCAAACCTGAAAAACATGAGTGCTGATATGATAGCACATGTAAAACTTCATATCTGACCTCATGCAATAGCTCATAGCCAGAACATTAAGTTACTAAAAGTACTCTATATAATTACCTCTAGGCTATGTGTTCACAGTATAGGTAAATGATAAGGAAGTTCATATTTACATATGAACTTTATACCCACCAAGGCTTCAAGGAATCTCATCCTCTCTCTCTCTCTCTCTCTCTCTCTGTGTGTGTGTGTGTGTGTGTGTGTGTGTAGCTATAGCAATATGTGTAACTGTTAAAAATTGGCAGAATAGGAAATCTGCAAAGTTCCTGTAACTCAAGCATTTCACATTATAAACCTTTCTTTACAGACTATATTTATTTCACAGTATGTAAGAGGACAAGAGGTTAAGGATTCCTAGAACTTCACAATATTCCAGGTAAGTAAGACACAAAGGAAAAGGTTAACAGTTTGTGACAAAAAAACATATTCACTCAGTGAGCACTGAGAGCTGGATGAGGCTTATCTTTATGGGACTTTATTACATTCTGGCATAACTCAACCTGACCTCTCCTTTTATTGTTCTTTCCTCTCACAGGCAGGATATCCCATGGACCCTTGGGTTGTGGGATGTCAAATTCTGCACTACAACAAAATACAGCAAATCTTAAGGCCTGGAAAAAGGCCATCTTCCAGTGGACAGAAATTGCATAAAAATATCATTAACTACATGAATTATGTAGTTAATATAAATTGTGGAAAATATTAGCGATTAAGTAAGATTTTAAGCATTTTCTGAATATATCCAAAATGCCAGAACAGAGCAGTTGCCTGTTGTAAGTGTGTAAGAAATGGGCATGGTTAAGCAAGAAGCTAAGTTGAAGGGTGGCATCTCTCAAGCTGTCCATACAAGCTTCCTAAGGAAGTTGATTATGTATAACATTACTTCCTTCTTAAGGCTCTCTTGCAAGCTGGATGCTACATGTAAGGATGTATGCATGGAAAGGATGCTTTTCCTTCCAGCAGAAACTTATAGAAAACAATGGCACCAAAAATATCTGGGTCGCTTAGAATAGGAGGGCAAAACAAAATGGTTTCCACAAAAGGATGCAGGAAGTGCGTTCTACTATATGTTATAATGATATGTTGTGTTTCGGATACCAGGGATGGAATAGATGATCTTGCCACACACAGATGAATTCAGAAAAGCACTCAGTGACCACTAACTTACCTTAATCTATGCAATCTTACATCCACTGAAATAAGAGACCCTAACCATATCCATACAAAGAATTGAAGAGATTTATACTCCAATTCCTAAAGTGATGTATGCATTCTCTGTGCCTACAAGTAGCCGTGACTATGCCCATGTGGCTCTAGTGTTCTTCGGTGCATGTTTGAATTATTTATTTCATAGCACTTCTCGCTTTTAAGTTAGTAGTTCAAATTTATGAGACCATTCAACTGCTCTCCCCCATGATGTGGTGCCCCAGAGAGTGTATTTTACTCCGTATTTCTAAAGGCTGAGCTATCTACATTTAGCTTAGAATGGTTAAAAGTAGGTATTAAGCCAGATAAGTTTGCCTTAGACAGTCATAACTTTGCATGAAATAAATGTCCACTTGTTGTGAATCTTGGGAAAAAAATAAAATGTCTTAAAAAAATCAAAACCTTTCATATCAAACCCTGTTTGTTAAAGTCTGTGATTCTCCCTGACATATTGTCCCTATCCCACACCCTTTTACTAGAATTCACATCTGTGAAGAAGCTGATTACATATAACATTACTTCCTTCTTAAAGGCAATAAAAAAAAAGAGTTCTTCAGTGACTACTTATGGGATCCTCTACACACTAGAAGGAGCCTTCATGAGCAATGTCTCATCTCATTGCAAGGAAAATACAGTACAAGGGAGGCTGGGGAATTTGTTTTCTTGTTGACAAACTACATACTCAGCAATCATGGGCTCTGGATTCAACACCCACAAAAATGAAAGGGTGAATAGGAGTTGATGTTAGAGAAGTGTCTGGGCAGAGAGAATCTTAACTGTAGCCTCAGGCCCCACCAAATCTGCTGGCTAACCAGGTCTCAGGACATCACGTGCTTGACAGAAGTATTTGAACATGTTTCCGTCCAATTTTTTGAATATTGATTGCCTTGTCAATATTTTTAATGATTCTTTTGTGGCAAATAAAATCCAGATTGTTAACTCACTTTAACATCAGAAACTCTGATACTGCTGGGTTTGTATTTCTTCAATATAACAACTAGCAGGAGCATGGTAAAATTGGCCCCATCTACTAAACTGACTCATCCTGGTCAGGCTTTGGGGCTAGCATCAACAGACTGTCTTCTTCCCTCTGCTGCTATTTAGAGGCAACTATTTGTTTTATTTTGTTTGTTTTGTTTGGTTTGGTTTTCAGATCAACAGATAAAAAAACTTATAAAAATTTAAAATGTTTTGAAAATGTTAGGGGAAAAATACCTTTAAAAAGATTCATGATCAGGGCTAGAGAGATGGCTCAGCACTCTTCCAGAGGTCCTGAGTTCAATTCCCAGAAACCACATGCTGGCTCACAATCATCTGTAACGGGATCTGATGCTTTCTACTGGTGTGTCTGAAGACAGCTACAGTGTACTCATATAAATAAAATAAATATTTTTTAAAAAGATTCATAATCATTACAACCAAGAAAACAATGAGAATTATTTTTCTGTATTGCCATTATGATTGCTTGACATATTCTAACCTAGTGAAGGCTTAATCAAAATTAATGAACTCAGGTGGGGTTTCTATTCTTCAGTCTTTACTTGCAAATGACTTTACCTCCTTTTAACCCTAGTTGATGTGAAAGAAAACTATGAATTTCTGTACTAGTTCAAAGAAGAAAACATTTTTTCAACTAAGGAAGAAAAGGGAGTGGATCATGCTAGGGTTTATCACTAAGATCATGTGGCAAGTTCCTCATGTTCTATGGAAGCAGGAAAGAAAGCATTGCATAGAAAGCTTGTAGTGTTAGGCAAAAAGATGCATTTGGAGATGTAAGACACACATTTGAGGCACACCAAGCAATTTCAAGTGCTTGGTGGGAGGTAAATCAAGTTGATGCTATTTAAATCAGAGTGGGACATGATTGTTTTTGATTATGAGGACCATGAACAGCAATGTATAGAATTTAGGGAAGTGTAATGAAATCCCTGTTATTTCAAGAAGGGGCAATAATCTAGACATAATCTAGATTGTACTTTGGAAAAGTAGCTAGCAATCACTGGGAAAGAATTCTGTCTGGTAGAATAAACACACTGAATCTGTACAGATTCAAGGTTTACTCTCTCCCCCAGTGTAATGTGTGTGGCATTTGATGAAACACCTATCATCACTAGACTTCAAGTTCTTCTCCTACGAAAGACAAAGAATAATACTTATTGCACAGGACTTGTCTTAGCTCAGGTGCCATAAATCAGAGCCTGGAAGAAGTACTCATGTAGAAGTGTTTCATGAACATGGTCCCATGAGACAACAGTAGAGATATAATGGTAGAAAGAGAGGGCAGGCCAAACCATAAGATAAAAATGGTTATCAGCAAGGATGTTCCTGTCAAGAGGCAATGTTTAAGGATAGGCACAGAAGGGATAAATAATAGTGACTATCACAAATTTTAAAAAATTCAAGTGAGAAGAGATATTGCTTTGTCCCATAGAGAGCCAAGACACAAATCAAGGCCAGTTTTAGGATGAGAAATATTATAAGTGAATGTCATTTAATTTCCTTCACTTTCCCTGAAATAAGGATGAATCATGGAGAAATGTGGCTTCTTACTAAAAAAGGTACTGTGAATGTTGAGTATGTATGCTTGACCAAGTATAATGGGCTTTAACAAAGGAAGATGTAAAGAAGAACAGATGCGAAATCCAACACAGTAAAGAGACTAGAATATGGGACAAGTGATACTGGAAAAGCAGAAGGAGGATAACAAAGAGAATTTAGGTACACTGAAAACGACTCACTGCTGCAGAGATGAAAGCTTCTATGGAACATTGAGGGAGTTTGTTCTGTGATATTTCTTCTAAGAAAATTTAGAACATCTACAACTTCAACTCTTGTCTTAAGGGTGTGTGTGTGTGTGTGTGTGTGTGTGTGTGTGTGTGTCTGTCTGTCTGTCTGTGTGCGTGTGTGTGTGTGTGTGTGTGTGTGTGTGTGTGTGTGTGTGATAGAACTTGTTCTGTACAATGCTAGGGGCTCCTCTCCACACTTCCAACAACTACTTGATGTGAAGTTAGCTATGTTGAGCGTAGGTTGTAAAAGAGACCATTCCATTCCAGGGTGCAAAAATGTTAAATTAATTCGACAACATGGTCTCTGGGCAGGAAGAAAGAGCCCAGATTTGATCAGTCATACAAATTGTGGAAACTGCAGAGGACACTGCATCTGAGCTCAATTACATCAGCCAGCCAATCAGTTCTCTAAAGCACTGTGTATTATTCATAGTAAAAGTTAAAACAAAAAGGAAAATGGAGACTAATCATAAAAAAGCTTAATCATGAAAACAGAGCCCACACATCTCTAAACAAAGAGCCCTTGGAGCCAATCACAAACTCTAAATGAGAGATATATAGTACAGTCATAAGCAGGCTGCAGCATCAGGGAAAAATCCTGAGTTAATCAGAAGCCATTCTTCCCATACAGTATGCTGGTCCCCATTACAATCCACTGTGCTAATGACCATTACTCAAAATGACAACATCGTAACTAAAATCACCATTTGTTCAAGTTAATTTCTTAAAGATCTGTGATTTTCCTCCATTACATTTAATATTTATGAATCCTAACTCACTGGAACTTCACTATATTCAGGCTATTACCATTTATTTTCGGGATGGAAAATGAAGGTCATTAGAGCTGGACTCTCTCTTTTCGTTTTTCTTGTACCTGGCCTCATATCTTTAAAAAGCAATAGAATCCCAATCAAATGCTTGGCATACAATAACAGCCTTACCTTGACTTGAAGAGTATGTGACTGGGAACAAACTTCAGGTTCCATTAACTCTGTGCTATACAGAAACATCTCTCACTTTCAACCATAAATATTTCCTAAGAAATCTGGTAAGAGAGAATCCATTTTGCAGGAAAATCCTGATTTCACTGTGGCTACAGTTGTAAGTGAAGAAAAAAATACTCAAAGGAAATTGAAAACCACTGGTAAGGAAGAGATGAAGTTGGCAGGCAGGTTAATGGCATGCTAGGTACAATGTTCTGTGCCTTTCCCTCATTCCTTCCTCTTTCCCTAGAATGCCTGGTTTGTTTCAGGTTTCCTCTGGGAAATGAATTGATGGTCTTGGAAGTCAGCATTGCTCTACTTTTACAGGGCACTTATGTTGCATAAATGAAATGAATCTAGGTTTCCATTGGTTTTTATAATCAAACAAACCAAAAAAAAAAAAAAAAAAAAAAAAGACAATCTGTAAAGTTACATTTCTAGGATCACAGCTATTCTTAGACCACCCATGAACTTATTCAAATGCTGTGCCTAGCACTGTTTGTAATCAATATTTAGTTACACAAGTTTAAGGAAGATTGTGATTTATAACTGCTCCAAAAGACCATTCATATGGGTAAAAGACTTGGTCTGTATCATCTTTCAGACTGTCATTACTTTTTAAAATTTACAGAACATTTTCTTTCAGAAAGGAAGAATCTGTAAAGTTGCTATCTTTGCTTTATTAATCCAGACTTTATCCCCTCCTGGTCCACCCTCTGACTGTTCATCCACATCCCACCTCCCACCCCCATCCAGTCTCCATCCCAACTCCCTTGCTTTTGGAAGACCCCTGCATAAAGATGGAGAAAACAGAGAAGGGCAGAAGAAGGGGAAGAAAAAGAGAGGGGAATGGAAATGGTGGTTGAAAGAGAATGGGAGAAGGTGGGAGAAGAGGAGAGAAAAAAGCATACAAGAGAAAAGCAACAAGTTAATAATGGAATGATGACCCAAATAAGGACAAGGGAAAAGCAAAAGGCTTTCCCCGGGATGAACTGATAGAGGACACTCTTGCATATTGGGGGGAAAAAAGAATTGAAAGGATCCCTCACTGGAAACTAATTCTCAGTATTGCTGTGAAAAATAAACATTAAAGACAAAACAAAACAAAACAAAACACAAACAACCAAACAGACAAATGTAATTCTAGTTTTATTTACAAATTAAATGACTTGTTCCTGTGGAATTCACATAAATGATGAATACAGGGAATGTGTTTGATTTTACTTTTGGGTATGAGGGATCATCGTGGTCTTTTGGCTTGCATAAGCCCCTCTTCCACAGAGGTAGAGGGTCATTGGAAAACTGGAGACAGTATAATCCACCCCTGTAAAGAAATCTCCTTCATATAAATGATTGTGAGCATCCACTTCTGTATTTTCCAGGCATTGGCATAGCCTCATACCAGACAGTTATATCAGGGTCCCTTCAGCAAACTCTTGCTGTCATATGCAATAGTGTCTGGGTTTGGTGACTGATTATGGTATGCATCCCCTGGTGGGGTAGTCTCTGGATAGTCCATCCTTTTGTCTTAGCTCCAAACTTTGTCTCTGTAACTCTTTTCATGGGTATTTTGTTCCCTATTCTAAGGAGGAATGAAGTATCCACATGCGGGTCTTCCTTCTTGATTTTCTTGTGTTTTGCAAATTGTATCTTGGGTATTCTAACATTCTGTGCAAATATCCACTTATCAGTGAGTGCATATCTAGTGACTTCTTTTGTTATTGGGTTACCTCACTAAGGATGATATCATCCAGATACATCCATTTGCCCAAGAATTTCATAAATTCATTGTTTTTAATAGCAGAGTAGTACTCCATTGTGTAAATGTACCACATTTTCTGTATCCATTCCTCTGTTGAGGGACATCTGGGTTCTTTCCAGCTTCTGGCTATTATAAATAAGGCTGCTATGAACATAGTGGAACACAGGAGCCCCAGAGGAGAAGCTAGAGAAAGTACCCCAGGAGCTGAAGGGGTCTGCAACCCTATAAGAGGATCAATAATATGAACTAACCCGAACCCGCAGAGCTCATGTCTCTAGCTGCATATGTAGCAGAAGATGTCCTAGTCGGCCATCATTGGGAAGAGAGTCCCCTTGGTCTTGCAAACTTTATATGCCCCAATACAGGGCAATGCCTGGGCCAAGAAGTGGGAGTGGGTGGGTAGAGGAGAAGGGTATGGGGAGGGTATAGGGAACTTTCGGGATAACATTTGAAATGTAAAATAAGAAAATATCTAATAAAATTAAAAAAAAAAGAAATCTCCTAAAGTGTCACTCACTAGTGTCGGGGCGCACACTCTTCCTATTCAGCGCAGGTAGGAAGCAACGAGATGGAAACCTCAATCTAAATATAATTTATACATCACAGCCAGGGTAGGGAGAAGGCTCTTACTTAGATATGTCCGAGGAGAAGAAAAAATAAAACAGCCCTATTCATAAGAGTTTAAGTCTTGGCTTAAGGATTTACTTCAGAACCAACTGGGAATCACATCAAAGGGAAGCAGGAACTTCTTTCCAGCAAGCTGGCCTGTATTCACCTATGCAGACATCTTGAGATGGTTGTCCCAGGGTAGTAGCACTATTGGTTTGTTTTGCTGAGTTTCCTAGCACATTATTAATGGGCAAAATCATTAAAGTAGTATGTAGTGCTTTACAAGCAATAATAGGCTTGGCTTCTTTGAAATTGGCTTAAGATAAACCAGGTACATCCTGATTTGAATAGAGTCAATTTTGACACACTCAAATTACAATGCGTACATGTACACTCACACTCTACATTTCTTTCGGACTATCAGTGCAAAACCATTTGTCCTTGATAAGTGATCCTGTGTGCATAAAGCTGGTTCTCAGACCACGAACTAGTTGGAGTTCCAATAGGGAGAAGCTCATTCCCTTGATGAAGGGATAGGCAGAGTGAGAGAAAAGCCAGTGCTTAAAAGATCTGTCCAGAACAGCAAAAGAATAACACATGATGTAGACAAAGATGAGACACAGAAAAATGGCTGGCTCTAGCCCCAACTGCATTCCAGAAAACTGAAGAAATTTGTGCCCATGGAGACATAGGCAGAGAATTAGCGGAGAATAAGAAACATGGAATGGAAGGCCTTCAAAGGTGTCTGGCCTTGAAAGATCAGTAGATCGTAGGAGCAGGAGCAGTGGCCAAGAAGCTTATCAAGGGTTTGAGTCTTCTTTCCAGAGAGATTAGAATGCCATCTGCAAGGGATTCTAAATCAAACAGCAGACAGCAGACCGACTGGAGCAAGAACATATTCCTTCACATGCAACTCCAAGTACTCACATATCTTTATGTTCACAGTCCCTTAAACACATAGCAACTCTATAAATTCATATTTATGTTATGCCATGAGAAGCACTGATGCCAGGTTAGGCTTCTTTCTTTGTCTATAGGCAGAAAGCTTTACACAGCATGTGGCTGGGGCTCCTTTTCATATCATCTAGTCACTCCCCCTCTAGTTGCAGTGCTAAGATGAGAATTGAAGGGTTCTGACAGTTTTACTATACATCTTTTTATTCACAAAGACTTCTAATCTTGAAACTGGTTCTTTGTTTTAAATCAGGCATCTATTGATTATCTGTGAGATGGAGCTTGACTCACCAGGGACTGGGGTGGGGTATACACTATGGAATTAGGACAGTTAAACACTGAAATCGATCCTCCCCTTTTTTGCGCTGCTGTTGCTGTAGCAAGCAGTTTCTCTAAGCTATTAATTTTATTATTAGCACACCTGGAGGCACTGCTTCCCTCGGGGAAAAGCAATTCAACTGTGTGTGCTACAAGACCAGTGGCGGATGATCAATGATAGAGCCGGGGCGGGATGGGGTCTGATCCCTACCTATTTGAAATTTGGGAGCAATCTTTTTTGCAAACTGAGGAACCTAAACAAAATGGTTTAGAGATATCCCTTGAATACTTCAAACAAAAATTGGTTCTTATGTTTGTCTGTCTTTAAAGAAAATACATCATCACCACATGAGAGCCTATCATTTATTCTTCCCAGCATGTCATGTCGACCAGAAAAAGAAGACAAAGGACCACACTTAGATTACAGGGTGGAGACTGGCACTCCAATATTAACCCTCCTTTCCACTGTATTACCTTGACCTGAGTAATTCATTCCTGTGAATTACATTCACATGTATGCTCTCTTTGAAAAGACAAATGAGCAATTTGAGAAGGCAAGATGGAAGCACCTGGATGTCTGGTGTCCTATTTAAAATTAGATGTGCCAAAGCTGTTTGTATATTGTGTAAATGACAGAAATTAAGGCATGGATCTCCCCTTCATAGAAACATAGGCTCTGCACTGTCCTGCTTCTCCACTGGGATCCTATGACCTGTGAAAGCTGCCTATACAGTAAAGGCTGCAGTCAATGGTTGACACAAAAATCATTTTTTTATTATCCTGGAATATCCATTTAAAAGTAATTGTCCTCTCAAGATCTTTCTAATTTCTTATTTGCTACCCACCCTGCTGCTGTCCCTTATTTCTCCTCCCTTAGTATATATAAATATACACACCCAACCCATACAGAGACAAATAGACATTTAGACACACACACACACGCACACACACACACACACACACACACACACACACACACATATATATATATATATATATATATATATATATATATATATATATATATATATGACTCTTCAAAGAAGAGATCAGCACACTGTGTTTCATATCCATCTGTAAAGGAGAATATGGGAATAAGATCTGTAATCTCTAGACCCTAGGCATGTGAGGATGATGTCCTTGATGAAACATATCTGTTCCTGTTCCATGTATAGTGGTAAACTAGATTCAACTGAAAGGTAAGACACGGCTTATTTACTTTTCTGGTCTAAGGTGTGAATTTCTATACAGGCCCGTTGAACATGGCTCTGGGCCCTTAGAACTAAACTTCCTTACCTTTCAAAGCCTGATCTATACTCTTTTAACAAATGTTGGTGGAATATATACTATCTGCCAGGCTCCATTTCAGGAATAATTAGAGAAGATTAGAATGGCTCACTCACCACTGGGAATCCCTTAAACACTCCTAGGTTTTCAGCAAGCCAAGTTGGAAGTATCACAGTTTTTAGATTGTGACAGATATGGCTTTGAGCATCTATCTGGCCACTTTCTAGTTGTGTATCTCTGCCAGGACCCTTCATCTTTCTTAGCTGACATATGTTGACTTTTCCAAAGACCACTAGTGAAAAAGGGCCTAATGCCCATCTTTTCTACAACAGTTTAAATCCAGCAACAACCTCATTCCTCTGTTATCTCTGGTTGGGATTCCACTGAATCTGCAGCTAATCTTTGCATTTACAATCCCACAGTTAACTGCCTCTCCATACAGGTGGTATCACATTATATACACATAAGAATTGCTTGGGTTACAAGTTTGTATGCATTAATGAAAATTTTGCAGTCAAGATTTATAGTTTTATTTCTATAAATCTTATGGGAGAAATATGAAATGAATAAAAAGTGGATGTCAGAGACAAGCATGAGAAATCAGTCTAGATGTGGCAGATGCTAAAGATCATTAAATTTCAGTGACAAATTACATAACATTTCATTATGCTACTTTATTTGGAATATGTTTAAACTTCTTATGATATATATTTTCACATTATAAAAATTGACATCTAAATATAGGTGTACACATTAGGGCATAGAAAATCCAAAACAATGAGTAAATTTACTCTTTACTCAATTTAACATTTTTTGTCTTAAACTTTCCTAACTTTAACATTGAAATATTAGATCTTTTATTAAATGACAGTGTTAAGAACATATACAGTTTATCAGTAGATCCTAAAACTGATCTTTAACCATTTTTTTTTATAAAAAATACATACAATAATGTTTAAAAAATAATTTTTGTCTGCTACGGTTTGTAACATTCATGCTACAAGTTCAAATTGACTATCATGATTGAGATCATATTGTACACACAATCTAAGACATTTTATTAATTATAGAAAAAATATGCTACTTCCTATTTTACATTTACTCCCGATTTGTACAAGGGGCATAGTATGTGTTCAATAAAACTATGGCTTTACTTGTCTAACAGCTCAGTTACTTCTGGCCTCATGGGGGTGACTGAATACTAATTGGGTACATTCATTTAAGCTACTAATGGTTGATAATGGCTTAATATGTCACTACCATGAGATAAGACTCCAAAGTCTTTACTTAAAATGTAAACGTTAGTAGGAGGACATGGCTAATAAATCAAGAATGGGAACTGTGATTACAGGGTAATCCAATAGGAGAACTTTTTGCTATTGAAGTTCTCTGTTATCCTAACTCACGCATCTACCAGATGTTCCTGGTGTTGATTCTTCTATACTTACTTGAATTAGTAAACATATATCCTAAGTCCACATGGCCTAGCTGGTGCTCTCTACCAGAGTTACACTCCTTAGGAACTCAGTGATGGAAGTAGAAAACAGTAGTTAAGAGTATTTAGCAACCAACAGATCTGGCTTGGGTTTATTAGTTAATAGATGTATAATTTAAAAGGAAAACCTTAAGCTTGGTGTTCCTCTTTGTAAAATGATGCCAGGAATAACATCCATGTTTTAGGTGTTTTGAGAAGATTAACGAGAAACTGCGAAGTCAGTGCTTATCACAGCTAACATTTTGAAGCACTGACTATTTTTATACCTTGTGTTGCAAATGTCAGTACCTCCTAAGGATAATGATCCTTGCTAAATTGGGTTTGTCCAGGGACCAAAAGTTAGAGTGTGTGACCTTCAAGAAATGTCCCCTGTTCTAACACCCTGTTCCTTTCTTGCTTTCATTAATCCCTGACTCAAAACCCAATTTCAGGAGAAGGGGAACAGTTTTCATAAAAAATCACAGGTGCCTCCCATGGAAATCTCATCCAAATGTATAATTCTGTAACTCTGCATGCTACCTTAATAGTCTACAGTTCCAGTAATAAAGATAGGTTAATTTTGCATTAGATGAGCTTTAATGCACATTCAGAAATCAGAAACTAGCATATGTGTTCATTAGTGGAAATCTTGCCTAAAGTGGGTCATGTTGGAATGAGAAAATTCAGACTTAGAGAAGAGAGAAGGTGTTTTGTTTCCCGTGTCACCTTCTATTCTTCACAACCAGCTGGATGAACATGAAGCTAACCAGTGAGATGCTTGCTGCTGTACCCTGAAACCACGATGGTTTGAGACATTGCTCAGGAAGTGTTTATTCTCATGACACTGTTATTCTGTGTCTGGATCAAGCAAAGGTACAGGGGGTAGCAGGGCTGCGTCCTCTTACTGATGAGGGCAACATCCAGCCTAACCTTCCAAGTTGCTGTAACATCAGTCATGTATCATTTGAAGAAAAAAAAATTCTTATCTAGAGATGACATGAGAAGAATCGGGTCTCCCAATGTGACGAAACTCTTGTTGGATGGAGATCCAGCTTTGCCTGTCATTGTAGGAAAAGTGCTTCGAGTATGAGAGGCTTAGTTTTCTTCATAGAAAAGCACAGAGGTAATAACTGCTTTGCCAATGGCAGGTCTCTTGCAGCAGGGTGCTCCACAACCATCACACAAGCTCTACGTCCGTTTGTTAGCTGTGAAGCTCCTTTGAGAACACTTTGAGCGTAGTAAGAACTCAGGGGATGGTAATCGTCACCATCGCTGTTGTCAAGTTCATTGCCACCACTGTCATTAAAAGCTGGCAACGGGACGAAGAAGTATTTTAGTGGACCTTTAATTCAACATGTCAGGTTGAAACCATACAGGGTTCAAATGTGCCTCTGCCCTATTCTCATCTGATATATATATATATATATATATATATATATATATATATATATATATATATATATATATAATGTTGGAAAGCTTTCCTAGGCTGTATACAGAATAAAAAATTTCTCAGGCTCCATTTAGAGAAAGCTGAAACCCCTTTTTAAAAAGTGATCTTTTTGCCTGTGTTTCATGGGGAGTCCCTGTCACACCTCCACTTAACAGTCTCGGGGACTTCACACCTACAGTGATTTCCCAGGGGCACAGCCTGATAATGTACCCCAAGCTGTCAGTGAGAGTGATGCCTGTCTCCCTGACCACAGAATCAGAGTACTGGTTTTTAATGAATTTAAAACAAACAGGAACTGGCACTAAAATGATAACTCTTTGAACAAGATATATTAGCTGTTTCCCACATTCCCTCCTCTCAACCCTTCCCATATCAGCTGCCTTTCCCTTCAAGAGGAAAGTGTTTAGTGTGTGTGTCTGTGCTGTGGGGGCAACACAGATTCAAATATAGATATGTTCCATCACAGATATCAAGCTCTTGCCCTAAAGGCTAAACAGACCTACATGTGCTGTTGATTTATTTGCTGCAGATCTATGCAGATATTTCTGTCCTATACTAAGTTCCCATTCTTTCTTTAACATCTTGTATTGTTCTGTCCAAAAACATCATCTTTCACCCCTTTATGAATGATTTTCTATTTATATTTATATACGCCCCCCCCCCAAGAAGCAGGAGTCCCCTTTTCTCTATTACATCTCAACAATAGGTGAGCTTTTAAGCCACACTGAATGGAGCCACAGCCCTCAGAAGAGAATAGGGTTCTGTTTTAGGTATCCCGTGTCAGTTGGAGGAGATCCAATGACTTCCATGCAGTGGATTTTCAGAGTGTGTTGTGCCAGCCGCCAGAAGAATTTCTCTCTCTCTCTCTCTCTCTCTCTCTCTCTCTCTCTCTCTCTCTCTCTTCATGTGCATCTGATAGGCATAGCTATTGGGATTTCTGTTATACTATCTAGATCTCCCTTTATTCACAGGTAGAATGAGTGAGTTTTGAGAGTAGAAAAGTATATTTGTGTATGTTTTACCAACATAGCAGCCTGGAGTTGACTGAGTTGAAGAGATATTATAACTGCAACATATTTATAAATAATAGCATAATCTAATGTTTAATGTCAATGCTAGTAGTTGATAATGAATTTCACCTAAGAATAAGCTTTTCTTTAGGTTGCTGGGAGCTATGTGTGGCAAGTAGTACTGCGTTTAATGGCCACACAGGATGCAGCAGGATTGCCTTTTCCCTCCCTTGCTCTGAGGTCACAACACTTCTACATGAAAAAAATAAGAATTTACACATGCATGAGATTAAAAAGACTTTTTCCTACATTTTGAATTTTATCTATTTCTTTTATGTATACATTCCATGATAAATTGCCTATCTGGTCTGTCATGGCACTTTCTTCAAATACAGCATTGACCCCCCCCCCCCATGCCATCCTCTCCTTTATATCCTTATCACACCCTGCTCCATGACTTCCCTGTGAATGCTAACTAGGTACCCCACTAGCAAAAGGATTACTTTTAACAAAATGACAAAAGAATTAACACAACGTTGCTCTGATAGTTCATGGACCAGGGATGTGGGTAAGGAAGGGAATCTTCTGGCTACTCTAGGAGCCGTGGAAGTCCACTGTGCCTATTCAGTTCACATGGAGCAAAGTAATGAGACACTAAGCAAGGCATTCTAGGAATGATCTAAACTACCATTTTTAAATGATCAATCAATCAAGGAATCCCACTCACAAAATACTATGTATGTGTAAATTTTGTGAATCACAAATATATATGCATGTTGTCACACATGATTAACCTTTTAGATTTTTCTTTGTGGTACTTCTTTTTTATATAGTCAGAAGATTTTGTCTAGATTCTCAGATACTATTGCTTTGTATTTTCCAACTTTATCTGTTAATAATTTATTTTCCTAAGTGTTACAAACACGTATGTAAATTATTTTGTTCCCCACAAAGGATTAGAACCAGTTCTCCCAGTACTGTTAATTCATGTAACCACCTTGCTTTAACAGCAAAATAAAAAAGAAGTTGATGAGGAAAATATTTATCAATTACACAACAAACATAAAAGTAATGCAAGCACATTTCTGCAATAATGTAATTATAGAAACAAGTCAAAAAATGAAGCAGATATTTTAAGAGACTTAAGTTCGTGAAAAATAAATATTTAAGCTTCCTACCAAAAACACACACACACACACACACACAGACACACACACACACACACACACAAATACAGTAGTCCACTGGAGTAATTAGCAATTCTCAAGCAAGGAATGTCCTCAAAACAACATGAGCTGGTGAAATTGGCCATCTCAAATAGTGCTGTTGACAGCATAAAAATGTACAGAAAAGGAAAACGTAGTGTATCTTGAAAATATTTATAGCTTTTTGACCTAGAAATTGTATTATAGTTCCCTTGTTTCTTTTTTCCCTGATGTCCTTAGAAAGCTGGGGTAAAATAATAAGAGAAAAAGGAAAAGAAAAATCACCTGGCTAAATCTTTAGAGTACAGTTTACTCGGCACCTAGAATACTTTGGACAAACAGTGTCTAGCAAAATACAGATTCAAATTTGACTCAGTGGTAAGGGTTTGTACAAAGACTCTTCTCACAGACCAAAACTTTGAAATAGCCCTCCTCCCAATTACATTTTCCTGCAATAATGAAATATAAAAGAGAAAAGGGAGTTTTTAGACAAGAGTAAGGAAAGTACAGTTCTCAGGGTCAACCCTAGTCCTTTTGTGAAATCTATTTCCTCTGTCCCGACCTCCCCTCAGGCCCCTGCAACTTAGCATGCTCCACCGTCAGACCCTACCTCAAAATAAAGATAAATGCTGAGAAAGTATCTTCCTGATGAAATGCTTGCCTAGCACGTGAGGCACTAGAGGTTCACTGTCCAGCATTGTAAAATGAAATAAAAAGTGATTTCCTATCTTTGATACCTTTATGCCATAAGTTAAGAATCCTCATGATGGAGCTTGTGCATTAGGTTGGTGGCATCATTGCTTTCAAATCTCTCTTACGTCTAAGTACGCACTTGTTGCAGGAGAGACATTTTTTTTATGTTATAACTGTCTGAATCTATGCCCTAGCTTATCACTGTTTAATAGTGATAGTTCAGTTTAACTAGCCAAAAAGGAATATAACAAAGATTTTTCTATGATACAAATAAAAGCCTTAGTGCCAGCTTGCTCTGAGGTTGTGAATCGGTAGTGAGTCAGCAAAGGGTGCCACAAGGAAAATTTCTGAGACTGTTTCAAATATTTTTTCTTTCTTATTTAGACGTTCACCACAATATTATGTCTCAAATCCCAAAATAGATACTGTATACCAAGCAAACAAACCCTGTCACTCACGGAAAGTAATATATCAAGGTACAGAAAATAGTTTGGTTGATTACGATTAATTGATTGAGACAGAGTCTTACTCTTTAGCCCGAGGATAATATGGAATTCACTACGTTCTCTAGCCTGGCCCTGAATTTCTGGCAGTCCTCCTGGCTCAGTTTCCCACATACTCTTAATAGCAACATGGAAACTCTGCAAAGCTGGGCATTAGTTTTTAACACTGAAAAACTTTTAAAATTGCATATGGTCTTAAAGAGATAACTGTTAGTTAAACTTTGGTATTTACATAAAACAGGAAAAATATGTAACTATTCATATTAACAGTACATTTTTAATTTTGGAATATGCAAATTATAACATTAACTTTCTAAAATGCTACAAATTCCAAAGCAATACATTATACCCTTCATTTTTATTTCTGTGGATTTGTGTACTTGTGTGCGCGCACACACACACATGCACGTGCATGTGCATGTCCTGCAACTTCTATCTCCAACTGCTCCACCTATCTCTCACTTGGTAAGCATGTTTGGGGGGGGAGGGGCAGAGACAGTTGTTCAAGCAAACATTCTGTAGGTGTCAATCTCCGTATACATGGAGATAAGCAAAGCCTAACAGAAAACCATGGAAACACGAAAAGAAATAGAGGATGCATAGTGGCACATACTCCCGATCCAGTACTTGGGTGTCAAGTGACAAAGATCAGAGTTCAAGGCCAGCTTTTGGTCATGGGGTCATTCACAGTTAATTTGCTGCACAAAGCCAGTGTAACAGTAACAAGTAGCTAAGCAAAGCCAAAACAAGTATCATACGAAAATGTGCCAACAAGTTCTCACTGCATGGTAAAATACCATGGGCATTCTTGGATGTTTTGTTTCTGACTCCCAGATTTCCAACTGTATATTATTTCTACGGGTTTTGAAATCAAACACACATAAAAAAAAAAAAAAAAAAAGATGCCGAGTGGTTAGGCGCTCAGCTCTCGGGCACTGCCTAAGATGCCTTGTGGCTGTGCTAAAACATTTCCATCAGAAACAATTGTTTCAAGGCACCCAGAAATGGTCACATTCCTTGTCAAAATTAAAAACCTTGTCAAACCTTTCCTTTGTGGCATAAACAGTTCGTTGTCAAAGTGAGCTGTTTGCAAAAGCAGCATAAAGAAGGGAAAATAAATGGTCTCTTTCCCTTTTATATGAAGTGAAGGGTTTCCTACAATTTTAGCAGTCATTAAGATTTACTAATGAATACTTGAGATGGAGTCTAAAAAAGGAAATATAAAGTTAAGTGGCTCATTTGGTGTTTTGAGAGGTAAAATATTAAGAGGAAAAGAGAGCGTCAGCCCATCCATCATAAACCACATAGAACTGGAAAAGTCAGACAGCTCTATCCAGTCACAGCCCAGCTGTGGACCAACACCAGCCCAGTCTACCTGCTAATAGGTGAGAGCCTATTTCCCTCTCCATACCCATTTAATCACAGGGCTGTTTGAGCACTGACTGCCAATTATCCTGAATTATGTGTCATATAGCAGGCTTGTGATCTGGGCTATAGTGCATTAGGGACCCAGCAGAGACCACCATGTTGATTTGACAAGGTTCTTAGAGCTGGGGTGCATAAATTAACTCCATTGAACAATTCTGATGAAGGGAAGATTGAAGCCAGACTGCAAGAGATGGAAGATTAGTGACTAATCAGGGCTAACACCTGGTTTCTATAACACCCTAATAACAACTCCTCACGCTGCTGTAACAAAACACAACAGCCTCTGCCACTGGAGAAAGGTGCAAGAGCCTCCCAGCTTACAGCTTGGGGCGTTTCATTCACCATAGGATGTAGCTCACCTGCTCATGGAAAATTAGAACAGTACTTTGTTACTTTGTAATGGGATGGAGGGTGGAGATGGTGGTGAATTCAAAACAACTGGGTTTCCAGAGCAGATGGACTGAGAAATCGACTGCTGTTGACTTTGGTTCAATTTACCATTGCTGTAAAGAGGATGAGGCAGGAGGGAGGGTGAAAGGATGGAGTGGGCCCAAATAAGAAAGCATTTAGCCAGCACCATCAATACAGGGGAACGCCAGGGCCAAGAAGTGGGAGTGGGTGGGCAGGGGAGCAGGGAGGGGGAGGGGGGAGTGGGGAGGGTATTTTCGGGATAGCAGTTGAAATGTAAATTAAGAAAATATCTAATAAAAAAAAAAAGGAAAGCCTTTAGCAAGATGGTCATGTAACTGCCCTGACTTATAGGCTCAGAGCTTTTGATGTTTGTATGAATCCAGGACACAACACAGCCAAATGTCTAATAGTAACACTAGCTAATATTTTACAATACACTTGGCCTTACGATGTCTGACCATAGACAGCAATGTTCTTTTGGCCACTGTCCTGGAAGTCAGAGGAACCAGCCCTTTGAAGATCAGTCCTGTATGCTGTGGGCCACCCTCTTGGCCAGCAGGTACAGAACGTCATAACACTCGTTATGATCTTGTGTTAAAGCAGGAAACATATAAATCGTTAAGGGATGGTTCTCCCTGACCCTATGAGATGCATGTTGGAGTGGTATACTCCTGACAACTCCTGAATGGGGGCATAAATACATCACAGTGTCTCTCTCAGGACTGCTTCCAGACAAAGCAGCAACTCTGCCCTAGTCTTGCTCCTACAACTGACACAGAAAACTAGTCTAATTACAACTAAGTTGTCTGCAGGCCTGACTGGAGGAAGAAGGCGTTCGTCAGACTGCCAGCAAACCCACCCCATCCCCATCCCCCTATCCCTATGGACCCAGCTAGGAATGGGTAGCAGAATCCATGTGCTGTGCTCTCCTGCAAACCCTCGGAGCTGATCCAATGCACTGGAACGAGACTGTCTCTCATCCTTCCTGAAATCCATGCCTTTGCCTCACAGGTTTGTCCATCTTTGCAGCTTCTAGTCACAGTGGCTATTTCTATTTCCTGAAACGGACTTTATCTTCTCATTCCCTTGAGCTCTGTAACTCAGTCTCTATGTATTGAGGGTGGTTCCTCATCTGGGGTTCCCTGAGTCGTCCTTATACCTGTGATTGATTGAGTCACTCACATAGGGCACAACACCAAGCCCCACATTATACCCATCCGCTGCGGAAGACCCATGCTTTCTGCAGGGACTAACAGAGAAGCCAACTGCCGGTTGTCCCAGGGGCTGATTCCATATTTGGGCTCCCAAAGGGAAATCTGCTAAACTCCTCGAGGCATCATGCTTTAATACCGACCCATTTTCATGGCTTCATTTGTTCCCACACCTGCCTTTTTCTATGGCTCAGAAGCCTCATCCAAGAGGAGACTGGAAAGGAGCAGGCACTTTTGAATACATTATACATTAAAGGTTTTCCTTTACCCCCTTCCCACGTTTTCTCCTCCAAGTTCAAATTTAAGCCCGCCTCTGAAGGTCTGAACTACCACCTTCATGCACAGCATAACTCAGGCTATAAAGTCCATTTTCAGATCTGGCTGACATCCACTTTTTATTGTTTTATTTTATTTTCCCTCTTGATTGAAATAGTTTAGTATTATTAAATAATGGGGTAGAGATTCCTCTTCAAAGAGATCCTCAAAGCGAAATTCTGGAGGGACAAAAGTAAATCTTTAAAAAAGGATCGGTTGAACTTGTACTCATAAAAGCCACACTCTGGGCCATTTGCTGAATGCCACTCGGTTATATGTTTTATCTTCTTAGCCCAAATTATAAATGCTTTACAACAGAAAGCAGGAAAAAGGCCACACACCATCAATGTTCTGCTGGAAAAAAAAATCCCCCTGCCACAACCAAAGGGACCTGCGGATATTCAGAGGAGGCGGTGTGGCTTTAGTGGGAATAGCAGGTAGCAGTTTTGTGTGTACAAAGCTTAGGGAGGGCATAGATGTTGGGATAACAAAACCATTGAATCTGTACCAAGAGAGGCTTTGTCTCCCGCACAGTCAAAGACACACAGCAGGTTTCTAAGGGTCATGAAAGAAGGAGGGAGGGCTGTGGTTTATCTGAAAAACATGTCATTTTTTTTGGTAGGAAATTGTGGCAAACAAATAATCTTCCAGAGATAGAACAATCATCTGGTTCACTTCTTGTGACTGCATGGTTCTATAAGACACTCTGTTTAATACTAAATAGAACCGATGGGAATCTCATGGAAGACCTTGAAAAGTAAGACTGTGGTTCCTTGTGGGTCACAGGGGTGTGGGAGAATTCAGTAAATAGAAGGTTCTCACAACAGGATAGTACCAGTGTATAAAGGCAAAGATATAAGTTATGCATATGATTTCAGGAATTTCTATTTAAGGTAAGGATCCCTGTGCTATATGTGTAGTGTTTGTGTGTATATGTGTGTGTGTGTGTGTGTGTGTGTGTGTGTGTGTGTGTGAGAGAGAGAGAGAGAGAGAGAGAGAGAGAGAGAGAGAGAGAGAGAATAGACACATAATTCACATTGGCCATTTATATCACACCAGCACATTAAAAGCCCTGCATTGACCAGATTCTTTGCAGAGATGGTGAAATACTCATGTGTCAGATGTGTTATAGTGAGGAAAAATAATGAGACCCAACTTTATTTCCCCTCTTTTCTAAGCTTGAGATTTCTAGGCAAAAAGAGCCAATAGACGATAGACAGACAGACAGATATTCATTACAGGAATTAGTTCAAAAGATTATGATGACTAAGAAATCCCACCAACCACTTTCTGCAGGCCACAGAGATGGATAAACCGCTGGTTTGACTGCATGTGATTTAGTTTAAGTCCAACTCTAAACAACTCTGTGGTGACAGAAATAGGTATTAGTCACAGAGACCAAAGTCCTGGAAACCCAGGGCTCTGAAGTCTGTGCACTGGAAAAGAAAATACAGGTGCGAAAGAAAATAGGTCATTTTCACCCATCTGTGTCCCTCTGTCCTCAATGAGACCTCAGTCTGGCTGAAGGTCCCCTACCATGCTAGTCAGAGTGGATTCCCTACTAAGGTGGCTGGCTCAAATGTCAATCAATTTTTCAACTCCTTGACACATTCCCATGGAGTCAATCCCCACCTCTTCGGTAGCCCATAGCCCAGTCAACTTGCTGAATCAACAACAAGAACAAGAGAAGAAAAAAAGACAAAGACCAACAAAACCAAAAACTACACACCACAAGCAAGACAAAGCAAAGCAGCAATTGAAAACAAGAAAACCCAGGAGACTGTTGTAGCTGTCTCTTGAAGCATGATTCTGGAGTTAAAAGTTGGTTGTGAGCCACCCAACATAGTACAGTGAACAGCACTGAGTATAAATCTTCTGCAAGAGGAAAATAAGCTCTTACCTTCTGACCATCTATTTCTCCAGGTCCAGACTCTTAGTACTATTCAAACCATGTAAAAGCTCAGAAGGACCCAACCTTGGTATACATTGATATACATTGACTCACTAACCCACTATCAAAAGATAAGCTTTATACGCTGTTTAAAGTACTAAAACTTCATTCTTCTAACTATTCCAAGGCAAGTGGTAACGCAGATGCTATGACGAACTAGTGGGGATGGACCCTCGTAAACCATGCAGTAGACAAGTAATTTCAAACATTGATCCTTAAATATGTTTGTGTCACTCCATATGGGGGAAATAGGGAAACTCTCTGGTGTGAGGAAAGGGTGATAGAAATGCTACTGGCTGTAACTACATTTTATCATATTGGCTTGGGAGAAATATTTTTAATTAATAGTACTGCATTCTGTCTTAGTGTAGTTACACACCTACATAAATGTTACAGGATACTAACATTTGTTTAATGGTAATGTGTGTGCTTGGTTTCCTTTTATATGCACATCATCTGATCCTCTCAACTGCTAGGGAAAATAATCTTTCCACATAGATGAGTTTAGAAAGCCAAGATTAGGAAAAATTAATCGATGAAGGAAGACTCTGTGTTATTTTGTAGAAAACAAAATGAACCCAACTTTGAACTTTCAGTCTTATGCTCTACTCTTTTAAAATGACCCTGGTCCATCTGAATCCAGCCATTTGCAGAAATCATTGAAAATTTACTTAAGGTATGTAAAATGGATTCTCTCTTTTGTTAGAGGATACCAATAGTATGGACCCATAAGGAGGCCAGACTTAAATTTCTGGGTGGGTTGGTTGTGAGGATCTGGGAAGTGGTCAAGAGGATCCACAGAGTATACATCTTAGACAGAGTGTGATTGGATTGCTCAAATTCACATCAAGTAAGCCAGAGTGTGATTGGACTGCTCCAAATTCACAGCAAGTACTATGGTACTTTAAAGGATCTAACCCGGGAATTTTCTTTGTCCCTCTCAGTAAAAGCAAAATTTATTACCATCTCTCTGTTTATGCATAACTTATAAATGATGTTTTCAGTATTCACCTTAAACCACAAGTTATGGGGCTTAGTATATGCTTGTGGTGTATCTAACAAGATATAACTATAGGAAACATGTGTACTTCATTTCTCCATAGGACCATCAACACTGAAATAAGATGCTATTGCTAGGGACAACCATGGGGCCACAGTCTCCTATTGCAGACTATCTGCTTTCTGACTGAAATATTTTCTGAGCTAAAAATAAATATAATATAGCGCTTTAAAACACCAAGTAATTTTCTATTCTGAGTAAATTTTGGGAAATAGATTGAGTGGTCAAATTGGATGTAAAATAATGTATCTTTAACTATTAGGACTTCAAACAGATGTGTGCTCCTGGAACCCCCCCCCCCCAAAAAATGTTGATTAAGTCAAAAAGTAAACTTCAGAATAACTTTTAGTGAATAAAAATAAATACATAGCTAAAAATTTGCAATACTCAATGTAGCAAGTTAATTATATTAGTATATTTCCATTTCTGAGATTCATATCTGAAATCTGCTTTAAACATCTGTAAGTGGTCATTTTATTATTTTATGGTTCAGAATGTTTGTGTTGCTGATACTTCAAGTTAGCTTGCTTGGATGTGCGCCACTTACACATAAAATACATGTTACAGAACCAGAGAGCAGAGAGGTGGCAGAAAAACATCCTTAATATAATCTTGTTGATCTGTTATTTTTCAGAAGAGAAAAGAATAAAGACTATATACAAAAGGAAAAACAAACAGCTGTGTCCATATACAACAAGAAACCCAAATATGACATATTTATCAAGTGAAAATTTACTGAGCCCTGAACTCAGTAACTATAGAGTAGCACACCCAAAGACCAAATAGTGGTCATTAAAATAAAGGAAAACATTCCATCTATCATTTAATTGACAGAAAATATATCCAACAGCATGTTGCTAAGGTGCTTACCACAACCAAACAATATGTTACTAAGACAGTAAATCTCATATAAATATTTGTTTTACTAACAAATATTGTGTATGAGGAAATGAAGGGAAAATGGGTTCCGGAAAAACCGAATTTCAAATAATGGCTAAAAGACAGAACCAGAGTAAAGTCGGATGACGTTCAATACACATTTGAACAGACTCTGCTGAATCTGATTTGACCCAGTAGTTGTAATTCTGTGAGTGCATTGAGGTTAAGTGAGGATGGGCATAAGGTGTCCTTCATTGCAACCTATCCCAAGGAGTAAAATTAATGCTAGTCCTCCATGTTTGAGTTAGTGGGAAAGAGGGAGAAGGAGGCCCCCGAGGAGCTCCACAATCGTGGAGGCGGAGGTATATTTGGACAGTGTTCTAGAGTTGGAATGCAACCTTAATGCTTTAGGTCATGCCTGGTGAGCATGCCTATAATTCTTGTACTCTCGAACCTGGAGCAGGTGAATAGAGCATTCTAGGCCAGCCTGGGCTATGTGGATAGATCCAATTTCAGAAAAATCAATTCACTTAGCAGAGAATATTTAAAGGTAAAATCTAAAAGGCAAATGCTGGATTGGAACTTGAAGAGTCAATATTAGGAATTTCCTAGTTTTAAAAAATAAGAAGTTGGCCAGGCGTGGTGGTGCATGCCTTTAATCCCAGCATTCAGGAGGCAGAGGCAGGCGGATTTCTGAGTTCGAGGCCAGCCTGGTCTACAGAGTGAGTTCCAGGACAGCCAGGGCTATACAGAGAAACCCTGTCTCGAAAAACCAAAAAAAAAAAAAAAAAAAAAAAAAAAAAGACTAGTACCTAAAATCCATCTTGGATAGAAGGGTGATTTAGGATGTAACACAAGTCCACCATGAGCACAGGAAATATGTTCTCACATTCAATAGAGGCAAGGGAATGTGCCATTGCCTTGGTTTAGGAAGATTTTCACATCTAGTACATCAGGTTTAAAACTATACATGTTACAGAGCTTCTCTCTGAAATTATTTGTTAAATTTAAATTGGAAAGTACTCCTAATTTGACCATCTGAGTATGAGCTGAGTGAAGAAAACAGCAGCAGACATTCTAACTTGGGGAAACTCATATGGCCGCAATGCTCCCAACCAAATAGTAAAATTTAAGTTTACCTAAAAGGTTGTATTACAGTTGGTAAATATTGATATGCAATTGATAGATATCCACATATGGCATTCAATTGGACATGGATGAAATTCTAAACATGCTGATCTAAAAATTCTGAAACAATAGAGCATGCCGATTTCTCATGTTTCCTAGCAAAACCAAACCAAAGAGCTGTAGGTTGTTCTATGTGAGGTTGTATAATGAACAATGAAGCCTGTCTTCTATTACAGACGGAAATGATGTGGACATCTAAACCCCCCTGATATAGTTCCATGCAGAGAACACTTAGAGAGGCCTTGCTTTACATTACAACACTCTCTCCCACATATTGAGACAAAAGTGTATTTAGATCATTCAAGCTTCCCACAGTAACATGTCTATTAGTCCAGCTGACCTAATTGTAGGACATGTGAACAATAAAACCACCACAGCACACTTGCTCCCCACACCCACAAACACAATGAACTGCTCTAAGAAAACCAGAGAGTTGAACAAATGAAAAGTTTCAAAACCATGAAAATGGGGTTTCAATAGTCTCCAGGCAGAGAAATGATAAATGCTTAAGATTACAGACATGCTAAAAATCCCAACTTAGTCACTGAACAATAGAGATGCTGAAATACCACAGGATATTATATAAACAGGCATTATTGTGCTGTAGTGATTTTTTAAAACAATTAACAAGAAAAGGAACAAGCATGCACCTCATGACAGACAATGAAGAGGGAATAGAGGATGGGTAAAAGGAAGACAACGGCATGGAAGAATGGACAGTAAGAACAGCCTCTCAATATGTTTCTTCTTCTCATATCATTAAGAGACTCATGTCAAGGAAAGTCTGGGCAAACCGGTGAACAGTTTTGCTTTTATTCATTCTCAAATGCCATCAGTGTTGTGACTAATGGCCACAATTCTCTGCTGAGGCTCCCAGCTGCCCCATGGTGATTTCCAGTAGACATTTGGATTGACTTCCTTAAAAACATTCCTTTGCAAGCAACAGGACAGTGGTGTTGAAGGAATCACAAGGATGTTTGCGAACAAGACTCAAGCTGCCTACAGTTAACTGTGTAAGCCAACCTGAGGTGATTTCTTCCTCCAAAAGGACTGAAGAAACAGGTAGGAAAATCTGGGGCCAAGAGACCTGTAAGCCCTGACTCAGAAAAGAGAGAAAGAAAACTGATGTCGACAGAGACCTCCTCCCAGGTTACATGGCATCAATAGTACCCTGCCTGTCCCTTGCCCACTCCTTCTCAACCCCATATCCAATTCCTGCCTGCATGGTATGCTGACTCACATGAATGAAAGACCATTCTTATCAATGCATAACTTCCCATGTGAAATTGCTACTGGGTGCTATCCCAGGACCAAGACATGGTCTTAGCCTCAGGTGACTAAACAGTTTGATTTAGTAGGTATGAGAGAGCTTACTAGGACATGATATTTCCAGTGTTTAAAACAAGGACATGGCAGATAATCCTGGCTACCGTGGTTTGGAGTCTAAACGCCTTCTAAAGGCTCATGAGCTGAGGACTTGCCTCTCCATGATGGTTCCATTTCAGAGGTACAACCTACTAGGCAGAAGTCAAGTCTGTTCTCTTTATGAGAACATTCAGACCTCAGTCTTTCCTCTCTGTCTTTCTCAGGCCATTATGTTCCCTGCCATGCTGTTGTGTCTTGCCAAAGGCCCCAAAGCAATGGAAGCAACCAACTATGGACTGAAATTTCTGAAACAATAGCGAAAAGAAATCTTCCTTACTTTTAAGTTGGTTATCTGCAGTAGTGTGTCATAGTAGGGTAAAGCTGACTCACTTGTGAATGGTTCACTGCACCAAACCACGAACCTGTCTCTTCTGATCAAATGGCACTGGCCACAAAGATGCTTTTAACAAAATCCAGGCAAGAAAGGTACTAAAAATGGAAAACGTCTGAAGTATAGAATCTGAAGTCCATGGGGCCCCTGGAAGCCTGTGCATCAATAAGCCTTATTTATTGAGGGGGAAAAAATGCCTATAGCATATAAATCCCACTCATCACTAATCCTCTGCAGAAGGAACCGAAATAAAAAGGAACACAGCTGATAATTTACTTACTGAAAATGCAGTGCTCAAAGCAGTAACCACAATGCAATAATTATTGGACTTGATTAAACTTAAAAATAAATCTGTCTTTTACTTCTCTCTCATCCCATTAGTATGTACAATGAAAGGGGAAGCCTTTTGAAAAGGTACCTTGTGGCCATTTTCACCCTTAATTCTGCATTGTAACAAACAAAGGTAAAATCAAAAACCACGCAAGCAGTGAATTCTGAGCTTTTTCCCATTATCCTTGGAAGGATGGGGCAATGCCAATTAAAAAAGCCTGCCATGCAGCTCGCAGCAAATGCCTTTTTTATTTTTTATTTTTTATTTCTTAAACCCCCTGATAATGGAATGTCTTATTAAAAGGAACAGAATCACAAAGTGTAACAGCTTTGAAATCATCGATATTTCTGGAGAACTCAACGTATTGGTCTCAGTTTAAATGTATGAAACCTCCTTCATTGAACTGCACTTGGAAATAAATAAGGTTCTATGTACAGGAGGTCTGAGATGAAGTGAACATCTGTTCTCTAAAAAGAAAGTATGTTAACAGGTTTTTGTTCTTAAAGGAACAACAGGAAGTGGGATCATTCAATAAAACATAACCAAGTTAACATACTTCTGCTTAAAACATAAGAATGGACCACATTTCAGATGCAAGCACGCAAGTCTCAATGTGACTATTTTCCTTCTGTTGAGACACTCGACTTTGATTTCCTTTTTATCATTTGTGCTGTAAAATACCAAAACTCACACCATTCCTACAAAACATGCTTTTATCCTTTCTTTTTTTTTAAAAAAATTTCATTTCTTCAAGTTCCCATTCAAGTTAGAAAGTAAGTCATATCTGCAGATCTCATTTTATAAAGGTTGTACTCACCACAGGCTTAACACAACGGTGGGAGAGACAGTGTGGAAAGGATCGATAAGATAGTATTACCCTTTGTGATGGTATACCTCTGCAGGACACTTGGCTTAACGCTGCCATCTGGCTAACACTCCATCTCCACCCACTGGGAAAGTGCACTAACACACAGCTATGGACCACGAGCCCCAGCTAGGATAAGAAGCTCCATCCTTCACCTTGTTCCCTGGCTGCAGTAACAAAGCTTAAGAAAATCTAGATACATTAAAATAGGCTTTCCAAATTGAAAGACAAATGTATAAATACCCCAATGTCCTGGTGTGGAGGCCATCCACCAACCAGCTCATCTCACTTTGACAGGAAGCCCAGACACGCAGTATTTCTTCAACTTCAACTTGTCACCTGTGATTTTTTTAACAAGCCAAAGCCTGTGGTTGTTGTGATGAGACACGGCTGTGGTATAATGAGCTCATATTAATCGCCTCTCTCACTTGCCAAGTGGACTTAGGGAATAATATGTTAAATTTCTCTCCAAATTAAATGTTTATGATTTCTCATTTGTCACTGTAAGAGTAAAATTACAACCCAGTGCTTATGAATGGTCTGAGGCCTGAGGATGTGATCATGCTGTCACCAGTTAATGTTAGCAGGAAGACGGGAATGCTGGTCTGGCCTGAGACACCAAGGCTCTGTGCTTTATAGTTGGGGCAATATAGATCTGCTCTGGATATCCCTTTTTCTCCTTAATAAGTGAACTGAGACCTTTATTTAATTAAATAGACCACATTTTGCTATTCATGCAAAATTAATAAGTAACACAAGTTCCTATATAGGACTCTATTACAGTACAACTGATTTAAGTCCCTTTCTATGTCTTATTATCTCCCAGGCCGCATTTCAACTCCTTTCTCTGACACAAATGTGGGCAGCCACCTGCCCTTGGTCCTTTCTCATATCAAACACTCCTCTCATTAGAGTAGAACTTGAGCCCTGACACCCTTTGTAAGCCTTAGGATAATAGCAAGCTATTTCAGATTAATCTACTGCACCTTGTAATATCTGACCCTGGCTTTGTCATTATAGGACATTATATGGCAGAGTACCTACCATAGGATTTATGCAGATAAATAAGGAGTGATCTGCAGAGAATTGTTTCCTGTCTCCTTAAGAAAAATGCCTGCAAAGGATTGAAGCTACCTGGGAAATGACATTTAGAACCAGAGGACCCTTCCTTTCAGCCTTTCCATCCTCAGAGATTGTCCTGACACTATGGTACATATTGGTATAATCAGCTATTTTCCTCTTTAGGATCTCCACATTTTCTGATACCTCAGTTTTGATGTGGATGCATATCCCAAATGATGATATATGATGTGAAATACTATGTATTAAACAAGGACACCATGTATTAAATATTTTTAAATTCTAGGTTTAAAACTGGGTAGAAAGAAAAGGCCATTTACTTTTAGTCTTGTAGGAAAAAAATAGTTCTCTTTTCTCTTAACTTCCCCTCACTGGATGGCCCCTGCCTCTGGTTTTTGAACTAAGAGCATTGTTAATAGGATTAACTGATGAAGCACCTCCTATGGGTCAATGCCCTCAGTAATGCTGCGAACAGGGAAAAGCTTTGACATTGCGGTTTTTCTTCACGATGTACCAGAAAAAAATTCTTGGGTCAAGACACCTAAAGTCTCTAAAAGAAAGAAGGGGCAATAATAAAAATGTATTTCACATCTTCCCAGCTAGATCTAACCACAAGGAACACAGAGAGGCCCATTTCCCCCTTCCCAAGAAAGTTATTGTCCTTGTTTATTAAACTGGAAAACCTTTTGTAGAATTTTAGAAAGAATTAAATTATAAAATACTCATCTCTGGCATAATTATAATTGCATCTTGCTCCCAAGAGACACAAGAACTATATGACAGAATGGAGAAATCACAAATAGAAATGTTTGCAATTAATTGACACAGATACTGAAGTCAGACAAGTGAGGTTCTGAAAGCTAAGTCTCAATGGTATGCAGAAGCACAGGGTTAGCTCTAGTCAGTGAGCTATATTTCTACCGCCTTTCAACATTAGTAGTTAAATGAATAACCATTGCAAAGCCTGGATGTCAGTAGTTCTCAGTCTGTGGGTTGTGACCCCTTTGGCAAAACCTCTATGTCCAAAATTATTTACATTATGGTGCACACCTTTAATCCCAGCACTTGGGAGGCAGAGGCAGGCAGATTTCTGAGTTCAAGGCCAGCCTGGTCTACAGAGTGAGTTCCAGGACAGCCAGGGCTACACAGAGAAACCCTGTCTCAAAAAAACAAAAAAAAAAAAAAAAAAAAAAATTTTTTTTTTACATTATGATTCCCAAGAGCAGCAAAATTACAGTTTTGAAGTAGCAACAAAAATAATTTTATAATTGGGGGTCACCTCAACATGAGGAACTGTATTAAAGGGTCAGTGTTAAAAAGGTTAAGAAGGAGAAATACTGGTCTAAGTCCTTCTCAGGAAGGATACAACAGTAATACATATCTGCTACATTAACTCATGTTACCATGATGCTAAGTGGATCTAACTATGTAGATGAACACAAACAGGTGAGGAAACTCATTGGATTTGCTCTACCAGGCTGAACATTCATTTGGCACAAAACGTAAAGTCTCTCTGTCCATTCACAAAAACATGAACCGGAGGGAAACAAAAGAGGGCATTCGGAAATAATTGGGTTCTGTTAGGACAGCAAGATATTACAAAAAATATTACAGAACAGTTTGGGAAACAAGAGAGGACTTTCTGAAAGGTCACCAAGGATTGCCTCTGACAGCTTAGAGGTTCTCCTTAACTTAGGGTCTGACAACACTGTGTGAGCGATTTGAACTGGGAAGGACCATGGTGGACTGGGAGGCAGAATTACTATGTTAGCTTAGAGGAAATGAGAGTCTTTTTTATCAGAATGTTGATAGAATTAAAAACAAATGGCAGAGAGGAGAAGCATTGAAAAGGCTGAGAAAATGCGGGGGCTAGGCAATAGGTTGCATAAGACTAGGGAAGAGATAACCAAAGCCACAGGTAATCACATCTCAAATCTGATGCCTGCCTATGGCTATACCACCCTGAATATGCCTGATCTTAAAAACTGTGGTGCCTGCAAGTATAATAAAATATTGCCCAGAAAGGAGGAATCATGTGGGAGCTCTCCTGTAGAATGATGTTTTAGTATGTCTAAAGCATCCAGTCCACCATGGTGAAGCAGTATGTTGTGACAATAGCTATGACCTCATCCTTCCTGCAGCCTTATTCTCAGTAGCCAGCACGGGGAATGGGGGGGGGGGGGCATCTAGGTGTCCTCAAACAAATGACTGTGTAAACAAGTAATGTTAGTCACATAAAATAGAAAGTTGATTTGGACTAAAACAAGATCCTGCCATTTGTGACAAGATACATAAATCAAAAGGATATTATACTATCTGAAATAAGCAGGATAAAGGAAAAACACTATATGCTATATTTCTATGTGAAATTAAAAACAACTATTGAATACCTAGAGTCAAAAATAGAAGAGTAGATACCATGTACAGTGGCAGGAATCATAGGTCAAAGGAGATAAACCTCAAAATTATGCAATATAAAATAGCCTGAACATGTACTGTGATCACTGGTATATACTATTGTGACTATAGTCAATGACACTGTAGTTAGTGCCACTGTGTTCCATATTTAGATTTTTCAGTAAGAATGAGTGCCCTTCTGTTGAAAGACAAATGTACAGAGAGATGACTTGCCTCCAGTAACCATCATATGCGAATCTACATCAAATCACTTTATTGTACATTTTAAATCCGTACACTGAAATTAAATTTAAAACGATGGTAACATAGTAGCTACACTTACACAGAGTTACAGAATAAAACTGACACATGTTAATTTTGCTTATTAACTATTGTTCTTCTGTATGATACAAACACATTTAACGGGGCTGAGTTTCTGTCAAAACAGACACATGGGGAATGAGGGCACTAGGGAGAACCTCAAAACAAATTCCCCAGATCGCAGGAGGTATCTGATTCATGTGACAGGGAAAATTAAATCTTCATGCTTACATAAGCACAGGAGACGAAGCACAAGCTGAAGGTGCATTAATCTCAATCACTGTTTATTTGTGGGTGTTTAGACATATTACACGCAGGGTATGTTTCCATTATTGTTCTTTGAATACAATACACAGTAGTTTATTGTGAGAAAACGAAGGAAATCACTTTTTCAATCTCAGAACTGGAGGAACAAAAAAAATCCTACAAAATTGAATCCGCATTACTGCTTTGCACATTTAATCCTGTTTTTATTTCAAAGGGGAGGGGGAAAAGAAATAATAATAACAACAACAACAACCACAAAAAAAACAGAACAAATGATTGTTGCCTGAAATGTTTTTTAAAGGCAAGATTTGTCTGCATTGTTGTATATTTTATGTTAAAAATCATAGACACCATTAAAAAGATTAAGATGTGTCTGAAAGGAATTTTGGCCACAGAGTTGTTAACATTCATCACAGCCTTTCAAAAACAAAATTGGATTCTACTTTATCTGAAAACTTTCCATAGCAATATTACTTTTTCTTACATATATAGTCCTGCAACTTACCTAGGGCACTATTTATCATTTGGACAACTTAAGTACACCACACACACACACACACACACACACACACACACACACACACACACTATCACCTTGAGACAAATGAGAAGCCTCTCTTGGGGAACTCAAAACTGTATTAAAATGATAACTAGCACATCTTCACTCTTCCTTCATTAACTTAGGCAGACAAGTGTGATGTCCACACGGAAAAGAATCACGTCTCCCACATGCTCCTGGTCATAATAATCATCTTTGCTTCTTCTGGTCCTCCAAGTTTGTTCATTTTCACAGAGACATTCAAAGCTGTGTTAAAAAAAAAAAAAAAAAAAAGGGCAGTTCCCAGAGGAGCCTTCCAATTATCCACACAGGTATCCTTGCCCATCTGGGACCCCCCAACCAGTACAGGTCAGGATTTAAAGATTCAAAATAATTATTGCAGAGGCAACCCTTGAATGAGCAATTCCTCTTTTGAATTCTACCTATCTCCTGCAGCAATATAAAGAAAACGGGAGGATCAAACTGGGATATAAAAAGTAGACTTAGTATAGTTGGCAGAAGCACTCAGGTCTGTGGGTTGTTTGGGATAGGCTCCTAGATGAAGCCTCATAAAACATCGCTAAGATACAAGAAGTTCTGTCCACATGTACAGTGTGCAATGCCTTTTATACCAAGAGATTGGGACACAGAGCCTGTTGAGTAAGAGCAAACACATAGACCCTGGCCTAGATTTTAGAGAAAATCAATGATGAGTTCAAATTAACTCACAAAGAGTTACGATCATGTAAGCTGTAGACAGAGATTTCTTTTATGGACGTCAAATATAAAAACCATAAACATGATATGTGCTCCATTTCTATTTTGAGACCATCACAGTTCCCACTGAAAACACATTGCCCACATTTAAGTCCATGCCTCTAAATCTAGATAACAATTTTAGGCAAAACTGATTGCCATCAAGAGGCAGAGTGTAAACAAACACATGGAAAAGAACGGGCAAACCTAATGCATGAAGTTCTGAATGTTTTATTTTACTTTATATTTACATGTTTTCCCAGCATGTATGCTGCGCCTGCAGTGCCCATGGAAGCCAGAAGAGGGCATCAGATTCCCTGGAACTGGAGTTCCATTACAGGAGGTTAATGAGCTGTCAGGTAGGATGCTGGGAATCCAAGAGTTCTTTGAACCAGTGCTTATAAGTGCTGGAGCCTTGGCTTGATACTTTAAAAAGAGATCTTCTCTCCATGAAGTCTAGCACATTATCTATGCTTTACATTGTTACCATCTCTGAATATGAGGCACACTGATCTGAGTGTCTTCAGGAAAAAAAAAAAAAAAAAAAACACCAGAAAAGATCCTCTTACAAATACCTATCTCTTAGTGTTCCTGATACAGCACAGCCCTGTAAAGTAGAGTGTGCCCATGTGTGTCAAGTTTCTGTTCTGCCAATTGCTTGTGCCCACCCATTATGAGGGACATTCCTTTTGTTATTTGGAGAAGACTTACCAGTTTGTGAGACAGTGTAGATATTAAGGGGTCAACCTTTCCAGGTAGAAGGAATCATATTTAATGCCATTGGACCTGGTGGCACAGGTGAATTCACATTTCCAAGTGTCAAGCAAAATAAGACTTGGTAAAGATTCCTTGATGGTTTTGTCTTATTCTCTCTCCTAACCCATTATCTACTGTCCTTTGCTCCTGTCTGTCTGATAGGAAAGGGACCTGCAGAGTTGATTCCTCCTGTGTCATGGAAATCTACTGGGTTTGCCTAATGAGCTGCAACAGGAGGAGACCCTAGGGTCAGACAAGAGAAAGGTGGTCTTCTAGCTCTACCTCACTCTCCTTGGGGCTTCAGACTTAGAGAGAGCTCTGCTTTTCTGCAGCCACACATCTATGAGTAGACCCCATTTTCTTAATGTTCAGTTATAAGCAGGGTGAGAACACAGCTTGTTTCGTCTGCTCCATAGCTGCCCCTCCCTTGTTCATTCTCTTTCCTCTATTTGTTTAATGTACTGTAAATCTATTAAGGAAGAGTGAGAACATATTCTGCAAGTGGGTGGGACTTTAAGGGGGGGATATTGCCCTGTTGCTTCTCTACCCCTACACATAATTTCTGCAAAGCTCCTTTGCTAACCTCCCCACAGTAAAATTCTTCAGGATGTACCACTTGTTATTTTTGGCCCCGCCTGACATGATTGCTTTGGAAAGCACTACAGCAAGTGGGTACATTGTAAAGAGCACATACATATGCAGGTGAGGGAAAACTTCCGTGATGAACTGAGAGTTAAAGCTCACAGGCAGTGACTGAAGAGCCAGGCAGCTACCAAAGAGAGCAATAGTATATCTACAGCGAAGAAGGAGTGTAAAGGCAGAGTCAGCACTGAAATCTGGAAGCCGTGAAACAGGCTGGAGAAGCTGCAAGAGAGGCTGAAAGCTTCAGAGTGTCGGGGTCACCCTTAGTCCTCAGATGAGATAGATGCGCCAGGAGGACGTAGATCATCCATAGACTGGAAAACAAATGAGAAGGCTCTATACAACAGGAGGGGGGGAGGCAGCAAACAAGAGACCCTGAGGTCTTAAAGCAAGGGACGATGAGAAAAGAATATCACAGAAGAACTGAAGAGCAAGTCCTAAGAAGAGTGAGGTGAGAACTGAATAAGGCCACTGATTGTCCCTTCTGCCTGGTGTGGGCTAAGCCAAAGGCCACATGGCTGAGGGGTGAGCTGAACCAGGAGCTGCCTCAACAGAAAGCTAAGAAGAGATTCTGGAGCACTTCCCTGAATGAATTAAACAAACGCTACAAATGAAGAAGCCTGGATGGATGATAAGCTTACAGACATTTATGCTCTGACAACATATGCCACATAAAACTATCAGAAACTTAGAAGTAACTTTAGTCCTCAAGGTTTATTTTTTAATTTTTAATATTAAGACATATCATTCTCTCAGAAAGGGTTGCACATTAAATTTAGCTTGATGTGTAGCTTTGGCTGTTCTTGGGTTCACAGAAACTCAAAGTAATCCTCCTGCCTCAGATTTCTGAGAACTTAAATTAGAAGTGTGAACCCCTCTGCCTGGATGTTTGGCACACACACACACACACACACACACACACACCCATACATGCCTTTCCTAGCTGGGGTTTCTGTAATACCTTGCCATATTGCATCAAAGATTCAAAGGTAATCCTCTTCTGAGACTGACCTACAAACCAACGAGGCTTGACTAGGTGGCAGAAGTGGCAACAACTTGATTGTGCATTTTTTTTTCCCCTGAGAGGGAATTGAAAAGAATCATATTTGTTAATCCTCCTACAAGGAGTTTTATGGCATCTTTATTCCTTCTTAAAAGCAGCAGAGAGTATTCCCTAGGAAGCAGAAATCAGATTTCATGTAAATACTCTGGCAAATATATGTACATTTTTGACCTGAGCAAGAGTTATGGGAGCTCATGAATGAGCTAGTTGCATGGGAGATAGGAGAGCAGTCAAGTCTGACTACACCTAGGAGAGTTTGTCAGTGGTGTCCAATGCTGAAGGTTGGTATTCTTTCCAGGCCAGGGCAATGAATGCCTTTATCTGTCAACCCCCATCATCAAAAAACCCCAGAGAAGGTACCTGGTACAAAGAGGTCACCTCTACAGAAGCTTACATGCACAAAACAAACACAAAGCACCAAAGACACCATTCCTCTTGCTCCATTTCACTGAGAGGAAAGGGCATCTGGGAACAGAAGGTATCTTGGGAGTTATCTTTGGGGAAAACAATGTTTTGCTGTGATCAAAGGTGATACTTCTTCCCTGGAAATGTCAGCATGGGCAAGAGAAGATTATAATTAGCCTAGATGCTATTATGAACAATAGTAGCTAATATTTATTGAATGTATAATATGGCTTATGGACTATGTGACCTGTGGCACATGCATAATCTCATGGATTCTCTGGAAGGACAGGGTGAAGAGAATACGCCTAAGCCCTTCTGCAGAAAAGGAAACAGAAGCAGAAGAAATAAAAAAGAACCTGCTCAGGATTGACATCTCATGGAGATGGCGGCAGACCTACAAATATAAAGGCAGAAAGTTAGATCCTTATGCCTAGAAGAGAAGACATCCTTGACCTCACAAATCATAGACCCCACAAAGTCTACCATTGACATGCAATTTATTTCTACGTTTTCTTCTCCACAGCCAGGACCATCATGTCATTTCAGTGATGAGGACCCCAAAGTACAAGGTTGAAACAGATGAATATGGGAATTAATCCAGGCAAGAAAAGAGAGCCATATTGTAAACTCAGTCTTGGTTCAGGAAAAAGCACTTCATTCACTGTAATGACACTTCCTGTGCAAAGTTTAAGAATACATACTATTCTGGATGGTCCATCCTTTCGTCTTAGCTCTGAACTTTGTCGCTGTAACTCCTTCCATGGGTGTTTTGTTCCCTATTCTAAGGGGAAATGAAGTAACCACACTTTGGTCTTTGTTCTTCTTGATTTTCTTGTGTTTTGCAAATTGTATCTTGGGTATTCTAAGTTTCTGGGCTAATATCCACTTTTCGGTGAGTGCATATCAAGACACTTCTTTTACCTCACTAAAGATGATTATCCTCCAGATATATCCATTTGCCCAAGAATTTCATAAATTCATTGTTTTTAATAGCAGAGTAGTACTCTATTTTGTAAATGTACCAGATTTTCTGTATCCATTCCTCTCTTGAGGGACATCTGAGTTCTTTCCAGCTTCTGGCTATTATAAATAAGGCTGCTATGAACATAGTGGAGCATGTGACCTTAATACCAGTTGGTACATCTTCTGGGTATATGCCCAGGAGAGGTATTGCTGGATCGTCTGGTAGTATTATATCCAATTTTCTGAGGAACTGCCAGACTGACTTCTAGAGTGATTGTACAAGCTTGCAATCCTACCAGCAATGAGGAGTTTTCCTCTTTCTCCACATCCTCGCCAGCATCTGCTGTCACCTGAATTTTTGATCTTAGCCATTCTGACTGGAGTGAGGTGAAATGGGGGATCCATCCCATAATCAGCCACCAAACCCAGACATTATTGCATATGTCAGCAAGATTTTGCTGAAAGGATCCTGATATAGCTATCTTGAGTGAGGCTATGCCAGTGCCTGGCAAATACAGAAGTATCTACTATATGACTTCTCACAGTCATCTATAGCATGGAACACAGGGCCCCCAATGGAGCAGCTAGAGAAAGTACCCCAGGAGCTGAAGGGGTCTGCAACCCTATAGGAGGAACAACAATATGAACTAACCAGTATCCCAAGAGCGTGTGTCTCTAGATGCATATGTAGCAGAAGATGGCCTAGTCGGACATCATTGGGAAGAGAGGCCCCTTGGTCTTGCAAACTTCATATGCTCCATTACATGGGGAATGCCAGAGCCAAGAAGTGGTAGTGGGTGGGTAGGGGAGCAGGGCGGGGGGGGGGGTATAGGGAACTTTCAGGATACCATTTAAAATGTAAATAAAAAATATCTAATAAAAAAGATTAAATAAAGAAGTAGAAAAAATAAAAGAAAATTAAAGTAAAAAAAGAATACATACTATTTAACATGCCCCTGATTTTTAACTATCAACAATCACTTATTACCTAATTTCTATCATAATGCCTTTATGCTACCTCCTGTAACTGGTTACACAGCAGTATAACTCCTTCCATCTCTACTTATAAGTTTGAGAAAACAAAGCGTAAAACTCCATGAAAAATTTGAATTTACTGTTGTGGAAACATATCTTTAAATACACAAAATGAAACCAAAATGTAGACAAGTGATTATTTAAATAAAAAAAGCCAAAGCCATTGTTAGGACTTATAACACCATGGAAGTTTTATGATAACATTTATCTTAAAGTAATGTAGGATTTCTGAATAAAATAGAGAAAGATGCATGGGTAATTTGAGGTAATATAGTGGAGATTTCAGAGCCATTGATGTAACCTGGATCAAGCTGAAGTCCTAAAAGATCAATGAAGTTCAGAACACATTTTACCAGTCACAGAACATATAGCCTCAAGTACGTAATAGTACAGAACATGGCTTAAAGAAGATAGATTTCGAGTTAGTTTGTTTATTTGTTTAAGTGTCAACAATTCCAACTTACAGAAAAGAAATGAAAACTCCTGCTAACTTGAGGGTTGGCAGATGATTTTTTTCTCTCCAGCTGTCTGTGGTTTCCATATCAGCATAGACATACTTACACTGTAAGACAGAGAGGCTGACTATTTCCTGATAAGGCAGCTTCACTGTGGTCTGATGGCAAACTGCCCATATGCTTAGCTGCCTTTCAAGCACCCTTGCTGCCTACTTTCCCCTAATCAGTTTAAGGTGTGGGTCTAACATCTAATCCTTAAGGTTTTTCAGTGCTCATACACGTTTGTAGTTTCTGTACCTCTGCTTTCTAGGGGGAACATTCATTCTTCACCCGGGGCCTCTGTGTTTCTCAAGCACATGCCACATACTGGGTCACTGTTACTAGTGAATGGTCACCTCAATCTTAAGGGACTTACAATGTGGCTGACAGACACCAAATAGGGACCCCATCGCAGGATGCTGGCTGAAAGCTGGGACAGCCTTCATATATGCTGTCGTTTGATCGCAGATAAAGCAACTTAACTTCTGCCTGGTGCATACTTCAGGCTCTCCAGATAAACTAGGTTGTAAAGAATGAGTAGCTGTTCAGTGGGCTGCTCAAGAGACAAAGGAGTCCCTAAAGTAGAAGAAGAATGTGGGAACCCTGGAAACTCTGGGTAACTGCTGAGAGAGAGAGAGAGAGAGAGAGAGAGAGAGAGAGAGAGAGAGAGAGAGAGAGAGAGAGAGAGTCCCAGAACTGAGTGTGTGCCACTAGAAGGAACAAGAGAGAGTAGATAACCGTCCACATCTGAACTTGATTCAGCAATCACATTAACAGCCTGTAAACAACCAGAGCTCCAGAGAGATGTGAAGGGTGGACATTCAGGTGCTGGGCATAATGGATATTCATGTGCACAAAACAATAGTCTAACAAAAATAATAATCAGGAGAGTCTAATTTTATCTTATGAGCATCTCTACTCTCTTCAACATAACTAAAGACACCACATTTTTCAGAGTTTAGAGGCCTAGCTTGCCAATCAAAAATATGACAAAATCCATGTCTTTCTATTTTCCAAACTCTGAGGGAGTCACAGAACTGTCATTACAACACTCTGGATGTTGTCTTAGACAACTTGTCAACAAAACATGTTCTCTAACACAATTGTGCAGGTAATCAAACCTTCAAGGTGAAGAATTAAGGAAGCTATCTCTCCTGCAGGTCATAGGGATTTCCAGCCAGACTCTAAAGCATGGCCTGGCTTTCATTAACCTAGACCTGTGCTTTGAAATTCATTTCTCTACTGACAGCAGCTTCCAAGGATTAGCCAAAGTAAACTTAAGATTAGTGAAACACGTCTACTCCTTGGCTCTGACTCTGTGTTGAACACCTTGGAAGAAGATTTTGGAATTGTGAGAGGAGAATGATATAATTAACTGGCAATGGGCTAGTTAGATATTTAATTATCAGCAGCAAAATGTTAAACCAAATAGTAGACACATCCTGCATACTTGTATTTTTTTTAATGTGTTAGCTTTTCACTGAATGTTTATATGTAGATACGATATGATTTAAATAACTGTTCATGTAGGTGATCCAAATTAACTGGACAGATGCTTGGGAGTTGAAACATCTACAGTAACAACTAAGTTTCTCTTCAACAAAGATATTCTTTTAGAGTGTAACAGCACTTCACAGATCCACTTTTGCCTCAAGCTCTTAATACTATGAATTAGGGAGCACAAGGCTTCCACACACAGTGACTGCAAACACTCTGTTCCTTGAGGATATTTTCAATAACAATTGACACAAATAAAAGATGTATTCAAATCAGGGAAGCTAAATACCTGAATGTTTACCTCAGCTTCTGAATGAAGAATGAAAATAAATACCTAGTCCTCTGTATCTTGTGTGTGCGTATATGTTTATGTGTGTGTGTCACTCTGCATATGTGTGCATGTGTAAGTATAGTATGTGTTCACATACTATATGCATGCTTTGGGAATTAGAGAAGAGTATCAGATGGAGTTGTGGACAATTGTGTGCAGCTGTGTCAGTGCTAGGAACTGAACATGTGTCCTCTGTAAGAGCAGCAAGTGCTCTTTGGACCATCTCTCCACCTCTAAGACACCATAATTCTAATCTGTAATCCAATATGCAAGCATAGCTCAGTGATAGAGTGCTTACCTCCTAAGACTTCATAGTGTCCTGGGTTTGATCTCCAGTACAGAGGAAAGACACAGCCAGAAAAAATTGACAGCATCAGCTTTAAACTAATGTTTAAATAGCTACGATCAAGATGTTTCCTCTTTCAGAATCTAGTTTGAACCACCCTGCATGTTATGAAATAGGCAACTGTGAGACATGAAAAATGAGTCTCAGATTTTTTTTTCCTCTGGATACTGCCTAGAGGACATGGCAGGGCAGCCATTCTAGAATTCTATTAGCTGCATTCTAGCTCAATGTCAATGTCATCACCTCCAAAGACTTCCCAGTTCTTCAAACTGTTAGAATCTATCCCCCGCTTTAATCGGTATAAGGAATCTATGGACATTATGGACAGAGCTTATTTTATCTTACTGAGATTATTTGAATACTTCTTTCTCCTGTCTCTTTGTTAACAATACAGTTATACTTAGAGTAGGATTTTGTACTAAGTATTCACCAGGTCTATCTTTTTATTGACTTGACTTTAGTGTTTGCTTGCTGCAAACTGGACACTCCACGCTCACTGGGATCTGTGTTATGCAGCCCTTCTTAAAATATCTGAGGCAACTAACTTGGAAAGAGAAAAATTCCATTTTAGCTTGTAGTTTTGAAGGTTCCAGTCCATGACCTTTTCTTCTCATTGGCTGTGATGAGGTGTAAAATCACGACAGAAGAACATAGATACACAGAATCACCTCAAACATGATCCAGGAGCAGAAAGGAGAAAAAAAGGGGCCAGGATGCCTTTGATACTAAAGAATATCCACATTAAATCCATAGTGCTAAACTGAGGACCAAGTTTTTAGCATGTAAGTATTTAAGGCACATTCAACATCTATTCTGTAGCAATAGGCATCTTTTCTTCTTGTTGTCATTCTTACTCCTTCGAGACTCTAATCAAAGATTTATCCAAAGGAATCTATAGAAATGAGGGTTAGTATGTCCATGATGAGACAGTTAAGAAATATCCAGTTTATAATATGCATACAATCTTGTAGCTGTCTACTGAAAGGAGATAACTTGTTGAATCTAGACAGAGGTAGAGCCCCAATGTAGAAGGAATTTGGGTTATTGAATGACTGATGGGTAAAAGGTATTACCCCTTCAACTTTCTCACCCTCCATCAGCATGCATTTGAACTGTTCTATTTGAGCAACACACGAACAACTCTTATTTTGTTAAACCACCAAAATTTGTAAGTTGTTTATTATTGCTGTAGCCTATCAAGTTTAATACAACATTCCATTATAAGTATCTAATATTTACAAAGGAGTAATATTCAATAGATTTTAAAATAGGGTCCATTATAAAGAAATTTTAATAAGTTATTCTAAATTGCTGATTCTGAGAATACATCTAATGGAGGGAAAACACAGGAACACAATGAAACACTTTCCAACACAGGCATAATCATAGTTTTTATAATCAACTGAATTTTCTATCATAAAAAGCTTCAGGTCATGAAAGATAAATTATATGAGGCACATATTGTAATATGAAACTTGTATCAGGATATTCAGGACATACTAATAAGTAAAGCATGGATGGACAAACCTAATTTAAGTTCGTCCTGCTGAGTCATTCAAGATAGCTATCTATTCAAAATGAATATAATCCATTAGCATCAAAATAAAGAAGGCTCTTAAATTTAGAGGAATTTAGTTTTGTTATGAGTTTTATCAGCATGACACGAGGCTAATATTCATTTATCAAACAGCAAGGGCATTGTTTTGCACTCAAATAATTATCAATTAATGAAGCTTAAAAAAATAAGAGTCCCTCACATTCAGATTGAATTATTCTTCCTATGGCACTTACCCTAACATTCCTTAATACCTAAAATGCTCCCATTGTGAATGAGGTCAGCTTATCTAAGCTCAAAAACAATATGATATTTTACCCTCTCAGCAAAATAGCAAGAGAATTAGAGCTCATTCACATAATTCAAAAACTGAGTCTACAATTCCATTTGCATAGATGTCTTTTCATGTACAATGAAACTATTTTGTCAGATAATATCTGGTGTCCTTTCAAAATAAAATTCATTGTAAAAATCAACCTGTTTGACAGAGGGGAAAAGTGAGTGTTTGCTAGCAGCCACACTGAATCTGATCATGGTCACTGAAATACAGGCTCACCAAATCCCACTTGATGCTATGCTATCCATGAGTATTTTGGTTCCTGCTTCATTATATTAACACAGAAGATTAGAGATAGCCTTTATTTTAAGCTGGAGTAGTTACTATACACTAGGGCAGATACTTTTTTTTTTACAAGAAAGGATTTTCTTTTTGCACACTCAATGCAATTACACTTACACACAAAAATACAAAGCAATAGATATATAATTGTATAAAGCCTTCAGAAGTTCTGAGAATCTGAAAGACTCAAAGAGAAGGGTGCTGATAGGGGCATCAACTTCATGAGGAATTAGGGAGAGCTGTACCTTCATCTAACCTTTCTTCCATCTATCCAGAGAACTTTGCCTATGTAGGCTGTGTCTACTGAAACCTTCAGAATAGTTTTGTTTTGTCTCATTATGCATACAGTAAAATACTCCAGAGAAAAGAGCCTTACTGAGATATAGCAGCCTGCTGGAATGAATGAAATAGCCAAATTTTCCCTGGTATAGTGTTGTTGAGAGCACCAGACGGTGAGCCTGTGGTTAGCATAATCAACCATCCTCCTGGAAGTCTGATTATAGTAACAGTCCAAATCCCCAGTGTAAGGCGCACAACCTAGTAATATGTTCTATGATAGAGATGTCTACATAATGTATAACTGAAATATTCTGTGTTTATCATTAAGCTTCTCTAGTTTTCTCTTTCCAGAAGGATCTTATTTTCTAAGTTTCTTAAACTCATTTTCATCTAACAAGAACTCTTATATATGAAGGGGAAAGAATATTCAACTGAGAAGGGTTAGCAGGATTATAGACCACACTTACTCGGTGACTTAATTGAATAAAAGACTGCTGTTTTCCCAAAGCACATCTGCACAACTCTACTCTTTGAACTCTGTAAGCATAATCTGGAATCCAGAACAGGACAATAGATTGTGGATTGATAGTACCCCCAGTCACATTTAACTTATAGACATACCTAATTTTCATTGATTCCTTGGTTTAAGAACAACTGTGAGGTGGGCTATGGTGGCACATGTTTTTAATCCCAGCATGTGGGTGGCAGAGGCATGCAGATGTCTAGGTTAGAGGTCAGCCTGGTAAAAAGAGTGAGTTCCAGGACAGCCAAAGCTACACAGCAAATCTCTGTTTTTAAAAGTTGTCTTTGCAGGGCTGGAGAGGTGGCTCAGCAGTTAAGAATACTGATTGCTCTTCTAGAGATCCTGAGTTCAATTCCCAATAACCACAAGGTGACTTACAACCATATGTAATGGGATTTGATGCCCAATTCTGGTGTGTCTGAAGATAGCAACAGTGTCTTCATATATATTAAACAAATAAATAAATCTTTTCTAAAAATGTTGAGTTTGTTGATAGTTTGTGATAATACAGGAAGAAGACAAGGTAGAAGCCCGTTTTATTTTCAAATAGAACTTCCTATTGTTGCTGTTTCCTGAATGGCATATCCCTTACAATAGCAGGATCAATCACTTGTACCCAAAGTCTGAAAAAGAAAACCTTTTTCTTGTTCCAATTACAAATAAAATAAAGCAAAATTTCTCTACATATGACTTAGGGTTTACTACCTAAAGCCCGAGGGAAGCATCTCTCTCACATGTGAGTAGGCTTTGGAAAGAGATAAGGCAATCTATTTAAAACTACAGATAGGGCTTTGGCTCATCTTCCTGTGTTCTGCAAGATGGACCGTATGTGAAATTTGAATGGGGATTACAGTGCTTCAAGTTAGCAAGATTAAGGTGTGATTAGAATGGCTATTTAGTAATTTCAAATGTTCTCCACTAGGGGAAGTCAGTATTTATGAAATTTCTCAGTCATTTATAAATACCAAACTAAAGTAGAAAAATGATTACATCTAAGAAATTAGACATTTAACTTTTGTGAGTTTATACTTACTAGTCTCTCATTCCTTAACATACAATATTCCCATATTTTATTTAAAATAATCTAAGTTATAGTCCATATGTATGCCCTTGATTTCTACTTTCTAATTGCTATTTTCTTTTTGTGTACTTTTATATATGAGTAGATATATAGTTTACATGTTTTTGTGCATTTGAGGGACAGGAAACAATCTAAGATATTATTCCTCAGACTTCATCTACATCCTTTGAGGCAGTATCCCATTGCCCTGAAGGTCACCTATTAGGGTGGACAGGCTGGGCAGTGATCCCCAGGGATGTGCCTGTTGCTTACTCCTCAGTATTTGATATTACAAGTATATATTCCCTGACCTCAACTCCCTTGCAGTTTTATATGAATGCTGGGGTCAAACAAAGGTTCTAACACTTGCATGAAAAATATGTTGTATTAACCATGGTCCTGAGCTTCTAACCTTGTTTGCTTAAGATATTACACAACTACTCCATATTCAGAAGAGCATAACAAAAATACAACTTTTGAAAGACACGAAGAGAGATAGACAACGAATACATTAAGAGAAATTTGTACTTACTACCTTCTGAGAGGTACAGAGTGTCATAGAGAGATTATGGTTTCTGTTGAGTACCACTATCCCTAAGATACTAGTTTCTTTAAAACAAATTTTAGGCAAAAACTGTCTGGAGGTGACTCTCTGCTACATTAGTTTGCTGGGGAACACCTAGGTACATCTTTATATTAACACATGAGATATACGGCAAAAAGACAAATAAACAATTTTCTTTAAACAATTGCATTCCACCTATACTTTATGTGAATCTATATCCAGTTTACTCCAGGAATCCCTATTATGATTCCTTAGGATACTAGCATTCAGGGAACACAATTTGGCAAAAGCTATTGTACTGAGAATGCATGGGCCTTTAGAGTGTTTCCTAGCCTCTCTGAAACATATTCTCATCTCAATAAATTCCCCTGACATTTATAGATGATATATGGTGTTTTAGGGATATGTTTGCTACCTAGGTTCAAAGAGCACCACAGTAAACAAAACAGACATGTATCATCCCTTGTAATTGAGGGTCAAGATGAAGAGAGAATGATTAAATAGTACAATTGTAATTAGGGTTGATGAGCACTATACTACTTTAAAAAAAAAAAAGGCTGAACAGGGCATGAGAGAAACATAGATCCACCTAAGTGAAACATGGCAGCAATGGCAGCAGAGTGTTCTAGAAAGAGAAAGAAACGCAAGGAAAGAGTGGCTGAGAATGTCAACTTCTTGTACAGAAGAAAAGGAAAACCTCACCTTCCTGTAGTAGAGTGAACAAGATGATTAAACACACCATGCTGCATGCTTCCCGGTCCTGTGGAACACCCAGCGCTGCCTTTGGTGCTGCAGAATCCCAGCTCCATGTCATTGGGTCTGTGCTGTGGGGCAGCTGAGAGCGGTTACAGTGAAGGCAGCCAGCTGTCCCACTGGCCAGTCCTATATGCTCAGTCTTGAAACACTCCACATGCTAACGTTTACATCCCAGCATTTCCTGATTCCTGTTGGTAAAGCAGCATCCATAGAGATGGGAAACCCATTGAAAGATTATTTCTGGAGCATACACATTTCAGATTCCTCAGACACACACCTAAGCCATTAAGTCATAATTCGTATGGTTTGACAAAAGATTTAAAACTTGGAAATGAGCTTGACACAGAGAACTTACTTAAGGAGAATTTCATGACCCTCACGGAATCTGAGGCCTGGAGCCCAGCTGTCTAGAGAGTTCCACAAGTCTGGACTGATGATCAGCACAAAGCTGTGCCTTTTGTACAGCTTTTAAATGGCTACCCATTGAGACTATTCAAATGTCAAATGGATTAGACCCGGGATTGATTTTAGAAACAGAGCTTCCCTCTCTACCTGCAGCCATCTCAGGTGATGGGGAGAGGACTCCTATGAGCTTACCATATGGATGTACAATTCCATCACCTCAAATGCTTAGATTCCAGTGTGCCTGGCTTTCTAAATAGAACTGAAATGTGGAGGGCTCAGGGTAGAGAAAGGGCAATAGACTAAATGGACAATTCAAGAATACCTTCTAGAAAGAGAATACTGGTTTAAAACATTTGAATATGTTACCTTCCTAAAGTCAAAATCATGACTTTAATACACACAATCCAATTTTGTCAAAACATACTTTCCATCCAAAGTAAAAGATTGTGGAGGATATTGCATAGTGAAACAGAAAGGACTGAAAATTCCTCTGAGGAAACTCCACTTCCCAATGAAGGAGCATTTGGACATGGATCCTCTAGGGAAGAACTAGGTCATCAAAGTAGAGCTTCATAGTTAGATTAGTACCCTAGAAGATTAGAGGTGGAAATCTCTCTCTCTCTCTCTCTCTCTCTCTCTCTCTCTCTCTCTCTACTACATGAGGTAATAATGAAAAGATGGCTTCCTGCCAATCAGGATAAGAACCCTCGTTGATTACACAGGTCAGCTGATACTCTGATTCTGAGTTTTTAGCAGCCGTCAGAATTAGCAAAAAAAAAAATGTCTTGGTTGAAGTACACAGCTTTGGGCATTTTCATAGATAAGAATGAGAAAGACCAGGATATAAACATTCAGGGACATCCTGGGTGATGAGGAACCAGACAACATTAATATGAAATATGAACAGTGGTCACTTCTGAATAGACAGCGGTGGTTGGGATGGAGAGGGACTTCTGGGTAGGGTAGCAGCAGTGTGGTGTTTGGCTAAGTACTGTCTCCTGTCCACAATGCTGTTCACAAGGACCCTTTTCTCTAGCAAGTTATACATGTACACATTCACAATATCTATGTATCCTTTCAAAATGCAATGACTTAAAAGTGAATAAAACAATTAAAAAGCTAATAAGTAGCCAGGTGTGGTGGCGCACGCCTTTAATCCCAGCTCTCGGGAGGTAGGGGCAGGTGGATTTCTGAGTTCGAGGCCAGCCTGGTCTACAGAGTGAGTTCCAGGACAGCCAGGGCTATACAGAGAAACTCTGTCTCAAAAAAAAAACAAAAAGCAAAAAGCAAAAACAAACAAACAAACAAAAAAACAAAAAACAAAAACAAAGCCAATAAATTTGAGAATATACATGTCAGTTATTAGAATCGAGCTCATGAGACAGAGTATAAATCCAAAGTCAGACTTTAGGAAAAAAAAAAAAAAGCTTCCCATTCACAAATTGACCTTATATGTGTGCCTATAAGAAAACTACACACAGAGGGAACTGAGCCGCTTTCCCTTTCTAACTGTGCATCATATGTGACTAGTGAGCCTGGTAACTCACAGGGCTCAGCTAACTTGGACGCCTAGCAGCTCTCATCATTTTGAGTTTGTAAGGCGAAATTTTATTGGTTAATCAATACTAAGTTGTTAGCCTTGACATGATCTCATATACAAACAGGAAACATTATATAGATTGCTATGTTTGTATCTATGTATTTAAAATACATACACACACACACACACACACACACACACACACACACACACATACACCCTCAATTAAAGAAAATGAGACCATGAATTTGTGACAGAGAAAAAAGGTTGGAGTATGTGGTTGGTGGGATACGATAGGAAAGCATAGGATGGAAAAATAGGGAAGGGAGAATGATATGAGTATAAATTCTAATATAAAATTATTGTCATAAATGAAGAAGTTTAGATCCAGTGACTCTGTTTCTAGGCAGTGTTGACAAGCTTGTCCTTGCCCAGGTCCTGTGTCTGCAAACACAGCTGCTACAAATCCATACATGAACGATCCTGTCATGTCCAGAGGATTTTTTTTTCAACAATGTTCCCAGAACTCTGGCTCTTGAAATATTTTCTTTCCTCTTCTAGAAAGTTCTCTGGGACTTGGTGGGAGAGTGGACAAGTCAGACATGTCTTACTTAGGTCCAGCACTTTACAGTCTCAGAACCTTGGCCAGGTATAAGTCTCTCTCTTAACTGTCACATTTGCATAAAGCCTCCTCTTTGATGAGAAACATGTCTTGCACCAATCTATGGGTATACATGTAGTATTTGGAAGGTAGCTTGTACCATGTTCCTAGCTAAAGTTATTCGCAGTTGACGACCACTAGAAGAAGGGAGTCAGTTTTCTTCAGGGCCATTGTTCACATTAGGGTTCCCACTGTCCAGGAGATAGTATCCTATATCTGTGCACAATGGGTATCCCTAATTGAACTTAGTGGGTTAATGGAGAAAAACTGGGAGAAAGAGGTGATGAGGAGGAAGGAAAGAGGAGGAGGAAGGAGTGAGGAAGATGGGGAGGATGAAAAGGAAGAGGGAAGAGAAAGAAGAAGGCATGAAGTTGGGAGTAAATGTGAAAGGAGATTGAAGGCGGAGCATGGATTAGAGATGATGTAAATATGTATTATTCATGCATGAAATGAACAAGAATAAATACAAACGTTACAATGTACAAATGAAAACTGCAACAGGAAGGGTTTGGTGTTAATGAAACTAAACATAAATTGCAACAAGCTTGTCTGCAAATGAAGCTGAACAACATTGTTTATAAGGTTTCTATATTAATTTCTAGTAGTCATCCTACAATGAAGCTGATAGGCTGTCAAATGATTACACACAGGAGCAACCACACATCCTGAAGTTTGTTCATCTTCTTCCCTCAGGCATCCCTCAATGTTTCCCGTTGTGGCATGAAGGGAAGAATTAGGGGTCTGAAAAATTCTGATTTTCAAAGAGCTTGAGTTACCAAAATCCCCAGGGTTTCTCATGACCGCCATATTTGCTTGAACAGGATGCTTGTTTGTTTGTTTGTTTTGTTTTTCACACCTTTGTAATCCAGGGATCTTGTAGAACAGGGATGAGGCTCATGAAGAGCACCAGTGGAAACTGTAACTCATTAGCTTATGAACAGAATAGGGCTCTCTATGTGAGAGGAATTATTAATACATAGGCTACCTTCATTTCATTTTGATTTTTATCTCTCTTAGAACCATGTAGCAATTTTCCCTTTTTTTATTTTATTTTATTTTTTTAATTTTTTGTCTTTAGTAAAAAGAGCCTTTATGAAACCTAAACACAGAAGAACAATCTCAGGGTAGAAGGCATGCATTGTACTGTGTAAAAGAGACCACTGGGGCTACTGTATAAGATATTTTTCCTACTGTAACTGATTGCCAAATTATCACAGCGTCAAAGGCATGAGAGTCTACAAAACGGCTTTATTAACTCAGAATGCTGGCTTATTATGAATCACAGTGGCATAAAAACAAGTGGTAATGCTTGGTTCACAAAAAGATTTGTGGGCTTGCTGAAGTTAGAGGCAACACAATATTCGCATATTAGCAACTGATTTTACCACGTACTCTGCTTCCTCTTTGATTTTAGACTCTTGCATATTATATAATGTACAAGCAACCTAAACATTTCAGAGATATCAAATGGTGTTAAGTCAAACCATTTGGAATCACAGTTCTGTTAGCCTAGGCAATATTTCCAGTTGTCATTTTATTCTGAATAAGGGCTGACAGGACCAGGAGTGTAACAGGGGAAGCTGATCTTGTTCTCTTAAGTTTTCCAATGTGGGAGAACAACCTGTTGGGAGTCACATCTTTACATGCCAGTACCCACAATGTTCTTCTAGCCAACTGCCCATTCACCAGCAATGTGATGGCCTAACCTCTGGCATTTTAGTGGAAGATTTGCATGCACTAGCAAAGGTTACCATCTGACTGAGATAGTAAGCTATTAGTGAAAATAATGAAAATCAACCAAAGGTAAGAGGACTTTTAGAGATTTCATGACCTATTTCATTACAAATTGACCACCAGTAGGGACAGTCATGAAAACGTGCACCTTTTCTTCCTAACCTACATGGTTAAAATGAGATTCAATTCCTAGAAATCCTGTTTGCAATTTAAAGTAAGGCCAAATTGGAGGTGTAGGAATAGCCATTACCTGATAAGGCCATGTACCAAGCCTGCCATTTTACTGGAACTTGTGTACTACTACTATTACTACTACTACTACTAATAATAATAATGCCTACATTACTAAAGCAGAGGTTTTCAGTAATTTTAATTGAGAAATCCCAGGTATGTCCAATATATATATATATATATATATATATATATATATATATATATATATATATATATATATATATATATTTTTTTTTTTTTCTTTACAAGTCACATCCTCCAGAAATATATAAATAGACTGCCAGCAAAGTAATAAAGGCACATGTTATTTTTATTCCTTAGCAACTAGACAAAACCTACTTGTTCCTTCACATCATGTGCCTATTAACCAGACATGTGAAAGCCATAAAATTAAAGTGTTGTGCTATAACTCTTTGTGTCCACACTCAGGAGTGACAGGGCTAGTGGTTATTACAGAAGAGAGCACAGGGAACCACTTCCTAGAAAAGAGGATGTAAGAAGTCCAGCACCACTCATCTTGCTTTATTTCACATGTGCTCCATGAGTGCATATGTACTGTAAACCCTCTGCCGATGTCTGATGCCCCCTACTTTCCAAAGGGAACTCACAAGAGGCATATCACTAGCAGAGATGGACTTAAAGAGATACTTCTGGATCAGTTGACTTTCTTTCTTTCATGTTTCTAGATTATTCTTTGAATTTCACACTTATTTGGGGATACTGCCCAGCTCTTAATGTATGGAGCTTTGTGCCTACAAGTACTTTCTTAAATCAATAGAATCCAGGCATCGTAGCACATGCCTTTAATCACAACACTGGGAAGTCAGGGGCAGGCAGATCATTTTGAGATCAGGGCCAACTTGGTTTACAAAATGAGTTCCCAGAAAGCCTGAGCTACATGGAAATACCCTGTCTCAAAACAACCAACCAACCAACCAAACAAACAAACAAACACAAAACAACAACAACAACACCCCACTACAATCCTGATATGCTGTTTCTGGCAATTATGCAGACTGGAAGCCCAACTCCACTTTCTGCTGTTCCTTGCTTTGAGTAGTAAACACTCTATTGGTTGCTTTGGAAGAAAGCCCAGGGTGAGGAGTATTCAGGATCCTCCCCCATCTTCATGGATCCAGGATGTTTTCAATCATAAAAGGACATAATAGTTTTCTTCTTCTTCTTTCAGGATGGATGGGAAGTTCATATGTAGAACAGACTGGGTAGACTCCAGCCTCTGCTGTCCCAGTACTTGGATGATAGGCATGAACCAACATATCAAGATCAGGAACATGAAGTTTTAAATAAATTTATTAATAATATTTTACCACAGCAGATAGTTCTTTGGCAGCAGGAAATGGAGTTTCTTATCAAAACATTTTGGATATAAGACCCAACAGAACCTGAACTGGCAAGGTCTGATCTCTAAAGGATAAAACATTTTTGTATAGTACAAGACGACGGGGGACAAAATAAATGAGCATATTTTTTTTTTATCTATTATGCTGCTCCCTATGATAGGGCAGAAGCCATGTACACCTTGATAAATTCTTGATGTTAGATCCATAAAATTGACCCCTTATGCAGCGAATCCTCCTTGACACTTCATCAGCTGCATCAAAGCAGAATATGACGTGTGTTTTGCTCTCAAGGAAGTTATTATATAATTAGGTTCATCCAGTGAGAGACCATGAAAGAAAGATTACAAGGCGATCTGCATGACTTTTATGCTTTTGTAAAGCAAGCTGGGTTAGAATAATTAATGGAATTAGCTTGACTCCACTGAGCACTTTCTGTCTCCCCCTCCTTCATCGGACTATTTCACATATAGCAGTTTGTTTGTTCTTTAGAGGAACTACATGAATTGCACTCTTATGTTTCCCTACCTTAGAAATCTGCAAATCAAGAATTGATAAATTCAACAAGGCACAGTTCATACAGCCAGAAAAATGACATAATGGTAAAACAGCAAGGAAGGACCAGTTTGAGTGAGATTGAGGATCGGAGCTAGCAGGCATTTTAATCTTGAAGAAATTTCCCAATGGTAGCTTAAGTGTTTTCTATTCTTTCTGGAAACATCTGATCTGTCACTGGTTTATCAGAGTGAGGCATTTTTATTCACTATCAATTGAGATAATGTTCCAACTGTGTTTGATTTTAATTTTAAAAGCTGTATTTCTCAATACTGTGGAAATTTGAAATCCTTTGTGTTTTGAATCATCTCCTTCATTCACATGTCCCATTCATGCCAAGTTTGCATAATTGAGCAAAGCAATAGAGAGGTGCCATCAAGGCTATAAATACCTGGGAGGTTCAGGACCTACCAGTGAACTATAAAAGAGTAAATATTTTTAGCCCTTGGAAAAGATTTTCAACTTTTAAAATACATGCTCTAAGATAAATGTCATTGGTTAAATCACTTCAATAAATGTACTTTCTACAAAGAAAAGCCAGATCCTTTAACCCACATGTACAAGAGCAGAGTCATTTGTCATCTTTATCATTTAGCATTTGATCAATTGATTATTGACTGACTGCTTCTGGTCTGGACAATATAAACAGAAATATTCATCTCCAGGAGAAAACCAGTGTTCTGTCTCATTTCAAGCACAAAGAGAACTGGTATTTCACTAAACTGAAAGCAGCTCTTATTGATCTCCATATTCGACTGAATTTGTTACCATTTCTACAGCAGTTGGAGAAACACTAGGAGATATTATAAGCTCACAGAAAAAAACAGGCTTAAGAGTAGGTTCGAAACATATTAGAAGCTACTATGCTCATCAGGTACTTCTGATAACCACACTAATTGCAACTAAGGTAGTCTTGTGTAGTCTTGTTTCTCAGCTTTCTATTAATTGAGTTAGATGATTACCATTTTTAACTAAATGTTAGAATGATTCTTCCATCTTTATTCTTTAAAAATAATATTCATGCAGATTCTGAAGTGTTTCCGTTAAACTTCTAATTGAAGGAAAATATGTATACATATGCATATATGACCATGAGGATTCGTTGTGGTTTTTGTATCCTTCAAAGTCATCACAACGCCAAAGTAGGCTAAGCCTTTGATTTTCCCCAAGAGTAAATGAGTTAATCTCTGCAAAGCAGGCCTCAGGTTATTTTAGGGCCTTTTGGAAGGTATGTGCTCATGTCTGATACATGGGTCCTTATCTTGAACTACTGATGAGAAAGTACTTGAGCTTGGCGCAGACAGAGCTAGGAAGTAGAAGAACCATGCTAAAACTGTGCTTCCCTCAGACCCATATAATTCAGTGTTGAAGCCTGGATCCTAGCTTGACAGACTAGAAATTCCTCTTCTTAATAATTTTAATAATCATTCATTACGTAATGAGTGCCCCTGTAACAACTTGGTGCTGAATTCCCACACTGACACAGAACCCTGAAATGCACAGACAGGCAATTGCTATTCTAAACTGGATATGCTGCTCACTATGTCTTAGCTTTTTCATTTCCAACAAGAGAAAAAGCTCATAAAATGTTTTTGCCCTATTCTATGCATGCTTTCTTCTGTAGAATAAGAAAACAAAATGTGTGTCTCACAAGCATGAAAAAGATGCCAGAACAGCTTGAAAGCATGTGTAAGGTCTTGTTTCACGTTGTGACTATTTCCTAGACAATGACTATCCCAACTGTTGCACGCACTGCCCCTGCCAGTGGTTCAACATTCAGCTGCACACAGCACAACACATTGGCTTAACTATTAGGCCTCTCAATGGAGCATGCAGAAAAGCCACAGCTAGCATGATGCCTGGATGGCTCCGGCGGTTTTTTCCTTTTTACTGGGAGCTGCTGAGTGGAAAGAGAAAGAATGGAGATTTATTGGCTTCCCATAGAGTGGAAAACTGCATAGTTCCAAAAGGCTTAAGGTACATTTTTAAAGCAAGAGAAAAGTACTTCCCATTCAACAGTAAGCATTTAGAATTGCAAACATGACTTCTAAGTTGAAAACCTGGCCATGGGCTCACCCTTTCAGACTCTTTCCTTCCCTCGTGCAGGGGATCCATCCTAGGGCCTCACATATGAAAGCTAAGCATTTGGCCACTGGGCTATACCCACAGTCCTAGGTGGCATTTTCAGAAGGAATATTTTCCTAACTATCTTCTTGAGGGAAAACCATGAATTAGAAAACATTCTATGACCAGCTGAAGATAGCTTTATTGCTATCCTTTAATTTCTCCATAGGTTATCTGTCTTACTTAAAGCTGGTACATCATAATTTTCTCCAACTGGAAAAAAAGTAGTATTCATGACTTGCTTTTATAAGAGTTTTTCTTTAATCACTTTAAAATTGTGTGTGTATATGTGTGTGTGTGTGTGTGTGTGTGTGTGTGTTTGTGTGTCTGTGTTTTTCTGTGCATGTACACATGACTGCAATTGCTATAGGAGCCCAGAAAAGGATATCAGTGCCTGGAGATGTAGGCAGATTTGAGTCACCTGACATAGATCTGGGGATCACAGTATGTACCTTCTATAAGCATAACATTGTGCTTTTAACCACTGAAATATCTGACCACTACCCCGAGTTTCTTTTCTTTTTATTTTTAATTCATCACAGTTTGGCAGGAATCTCCAAGACTGCCTTTCTTATTCTCTGCTCTCCAAATATGCTTTCTAGAAATAATGTTATCTGCAGGAAAAGAGGCTTAATAAAATAAAATTTAAATCCACAGATCTAGTCAGAAAAGCCAGGAGAGACTCTAAGGGTATTTTTGCTGTACTACTGGTTCAAGTACCTGATGCTGGTTGAGTTTTTATAAAGTGACTTTGGGGGAAAGATTAGTACCAATTTCATAAGACGTTTGTGATGATTACATGAAATAATACCTGCGAACGGCCACATTCACCCAATCATTGCCTTGAAATGAAATTTTAATCATAATATGGGTGCTTATTATATTAAACATAATTGTGCTTGCAGCCATCTCTGAAAACAAGCTATTTACATTATCTAGGCTCCACAATGAAATCTTATGAGAAGCTTTATAGTATTAGCCCTGAGTTTAACGAACATGGGTTAGTATTTCACCTAAGCCTCACATGATATATATGGCCTTGTGTGTGTGACTTAACCTCTATGTGACTAAGACTCCTCAACTGCCTCTGCCTGAGACAGACACGATTATTATTTAACTGTTGCTTTGCAAAGCTTTAGAGTTATGGCTTTAAGCTCTTTGTAGGTATCAACTGTTACAAGAACTCAAATTCAAATCAGCAACATTTGATTCTGTTAAAATTCCATACCGGCCAAACACAAACAGATGTGTTTGAAAAAAATGATATTGTAATTTTATTTGCTCTGGATCCTAAGCTTGGGTATTTAAGATTCTTTTATAGTGGTGATTTTTTTTTCGTTCACTTTCTATAATACTGGTATGTGTTGATCCACTAGAAAAGAAGGGTGCTGGCAAAGATCTTAGTACAAGTGGAAACTAAGATTTTCCCAAGAAATTAAATATATATATACATACACATAAACATACACACACACACACACACACACACACACACACTCATATATATCACTATAGAAGGGTATATAATTATCAGAAAATAATAGAGCTTAGACTATATAATAAGAGGTAAGTGGTGCCATTCATAAAGACATAATTTTAGTAAATTTCAAAATCCTCTCTCTTCACTTCTCTATTTTTTAATTTAGATTTTGTAATAATAGCATTCATAGCAAAATAAGTTATTGCTAATTTAGAAATTCATAATAGCCACTATGTATAATACTTGAGGATTCTTTCTGTCTACCTTTCCTTCATTATCTAAACTTTTCTAACGTCAGGATAAACATTAACTGCCATGCATATCATGTGTTCACTTATTCTCCCTCCCTCAAATCTTGTGCCTCCAACTGCTCTTTGGTTGGTTCCTTTTCTTTCTATAGTTAATACCTTCTTCTATGTACTTATGAGAAATATTCAATTACCCATTTTCCCCATACTTAAAATCTTATTTTTCTCTTTCATGAATCCCTTTCTAGTTTTATGACCTATACACATTAATATACACACATATGTTCACACATATCTACAACTTTAAATATAGATTTCACATATAAGAGAAGGCATACAGTAGTTTCAGTGTAGTTTTTGTGACAATTTCCAGTTCTATTCATTTTCTTCCATATGTCATGATTTAATTTTCCTTTACAGCTGCATAAAATGCCATTTTGTGCATACCATACTTTCTTTAACATTCATCCATTGGTAGAGATATAACATCATTACGTTTCTTGGATATTATCAATGCTGCATCAATAAACACCGATGAATTTTTTATTCCTTTAATTCCTCTTTCCCTTTAGTAAAACACTATGCCATGGACTTCATTGTGCATTCAAATTATGACCATAAACAAAATGCAGTCCTTATCTTCTAGACACAAGTCATAGAAAAGAGATTGATATGACTACATTCAACATTAATTAATGGAAATAAAGGCTATTAGCAAAAAAAAAAAAGCAAAAATGAAAATGCAATGTCCTAGAAAGGAAGAATATTTAAGAGGAGGTGATTGGAGTCAATTTTCAAAATAAGTTGAGTATAGAAGAAAGACAGAAAGACATAAATTGGCGCCTGGTTCTGTAATCCCAGTACTTAAGACTTGAAACAGGAATACAAGTTTGAGATCATATATAGCTGCATGGTAAATACAAAGCCAGACTGGGCTACATGAGATGAGATTCCAAAAATTTCCTCAACAATTGAAGAGACGTGGAGGAAGAAGAAGAGGGGAAGAGGGAGGAAGAAGAGGACTGGGAGGGGAGAAAGATGGAAAGGGAATGTCTACCCAGCTAGATCTATACAGAGCACTTTAAGTCAGGACTTTTATATAAAAATTCAAGGCGATAGAGGAAAATGATTTAAGCTCAGGGGACAGAAAACACAGGTATTTTCATTTTGCTAAGCTTATCTAACCTTGTGACATCATGATATGATATTACCATCTAGAAATATAGTGAGCTGCATTCACAGCTCTCCAAGGATGCAGGGGGCCCAGGAGCCACTTGTGATACACACCTGAATATAATGCTTTCAGCACTAGCTCAATCTCATTAGGCAATATGCAAATTTCTGTTAATTTTTTTCATAAAATTATATAAAAGAAAGATCAATAGAAAGCAGTTTAGAGTTATATATTTCCAGTTCTAACATTCACCATTTTCTTGAGTGGATTATTTGATAGAAAATGTTAGTTGAAGAGGAAGATTATATCATATTATTGTGGGGAAATGAATAGGAAAGGAACACAGAAATTCATGATCTAATATTGAAGAGGAAAGACTAAATTATAAGAGCCAGAAGAACAAAAATTTTCTGTGAGAAATGTTATAGAAGCTGTAGGCATGAAGTCTCTCTAACATGGCTGCTTAAACATGGCCTGAACCAGGATGACGTCAACAGACATGCTAACATGAAAGAGAAAAATCTCATGAGGCCTAGACAAAGCATTGCAGGCAAAGAAGGAATGCTGAGAGTGAGCAGGAGAAACAGTGTTGCCTAGAGAAAAGCACACTTTCTTTTTATCCAATACAAATGGCCAGCCCTGAAACATTTACATACAAGAAACATTATGAAGACTGATCATGTTGTATTTACGTATTTAAGTATATATATATATAGTAAAAATACATAAATATAGGATATAAACATATATTTTATTAAAAAATATAGTGTCTCAACATATATTGATACTTTATCAGTATAATTTATTCATAAGTATATATTTACTTGCATGTTCATAAATATATTTATACACATGTACAAAGTGCCTATATAGTATATATTTATATTTAGAACACATAGTTATATTAAGCTATATATAATTTAATAATATACATTATATAATTGTGTATTTATATAAATGTATATCTGTAATATATTCATTATATATTATATAGATATATAAAATGTGTGTATATAATAACTAATATATAAAAAATATATTTGTATGCATGCATAATCACACACTCACACACGTGTGTGTGTGTGTGTGTGTGTGTGTGTGTGTGTGTGTGTAACAACAATTGAACAGAGGACATGGATTTGAAAAATAACAAGAGAGAAATACATGAAAGATCTTGGAAGGTGAAAAGAAAGGCCAAATAATTTAAGTATAATCTCAAACAATAAACAAAATACTAAAAATGTGAAATAGGTATGATTTGAGGTTGAGAGATGAGCCAATGATTAAGAGATCCTCTTGCAGAGGACCAAGATTCAATTTCCAGCACAGAGATGCATGTGTGTAACCCCCTGCAAGCCCAGTACTAGGGAATTTAATGCTTTCTTTTGAATTTCCACATGGTGCAATATGTATACTCATGCATACACACATAGGCATGTAATAAATACCTTTATGTAATTCTTTTCAAAAGGAAATAGGTATGATCTAAGATCCTAACATGAACATATTTAATGTGTTCTACTTTTACCTATAAAGAATAATTAATGCCCCCTTGTGTATTTTAGAGATTAAACTCCCTTTTAAGCCTTTGTAATAAAGTTTATCTCTAAAATGGAGAATCCATTCATTCATTCAGGTCACATATACATATTGAGCAAACACTATGACCCAGAATACTCATTAATTGAGTTGCATGAGCTACATCAGCAGATAAAATGGACAAAAGTACCCTCTCAACTTCCTCAGCCTCCTTCCTTCCTTTGGTATATTCACGGGAAAGCAATCCATTATTTATATTCTGCAAAAGACTTCACAAGTTTTCTTAGGACCATGTTTAAGTGTTAGGGAAATAGTGGACCAGAAACAATTGCAGAGAGCCCATAATGTTTGTTTGTTTGTTTGTTTGTTTGTTTGTTTCTCTAAACAGAAATCTACATGTTTGCATTTTTAAACTGCTTCATTTATACTATCTAGATAAAACACAATATATCTGGACATCTATATAAATGTTGGTAACCCCAGAGCATTTTAAACAAAACACACAGCCACTGTGGGATCATTAATGGACACAGAAGTCATGAAGCCACTGTAAGAAACGTGAAGCCAAACCTCAAGTTCTCTAATACTTCACAGAAAACAACATCCTGTAATATTGCACAATAACTTTAAAGCAGATTTAATGTAGTTTTGCAATTTTAACATGGGTCTGGATATTTTGTGGGGTTTTTTTTCCTTTTTTTTGACACATTAATTGTTCTTCCATACACAAGGAGAACAGAAGCGGCAGTATGGCATATTTATTCAATGCAGGGCGAGCCACAGGGGTTGTGGAACATTCTTTCTCCAACACTAGCCAAATTATCTCAGTGCCCAACTTGTAAGAGGCTGCAATAATCCTCGATCATTTCAGAGTGCTGGTCGGGTTATGCATCATTTTAACAGCACGATGGCAGATTGTGATGATCTTCATGTTATAGGAATCTAGAGATAAGTAGCAGGCATGGTGAGACATTTTCATACATCCTCATTCTGCATAGAAGCCTTAAAGAGATAGTTAGAAAACTGTGCCATGCTGGCATGGAATTCTCATTACCTCTACGAAGGAGGCTTGTCTATACCAATTGGGGCATTGGTGAAGCAACCATGGCTTTTGGTATTTGCCATGGGGAAGACAAAAACAAATAAACATGCCCCCCTCAAAAGACGAACAATGGAGAAGTGCATGGCCTTATTTGATTCTGATTTTCTAGGTTTTTTAGACAAGAAATCTAATCAAGGCAAGAATAGCACCAATAGCTTGTACACTCGTTCTCTATTATGATGCCACAAGCCTGTGGGTACTTAATAAACATTGGCTCACTGAATGATTCAGAAATGTGTGAGTGACACACATATATCACCAATGTTCAATGAGTATTATATTTCACTCCATTTTATAAATGTGGTCCAGTAATCTGAGAAGCTGCCTTGTGGTCACTAGAATCCATCTTAAACCATGACTTTCCCCTTGTCATCACAATGCATTTGTATGCACTGAACAGCTATTGCTTAACTCCTTGAATAAAGATGACATTCAGCATGTTTATGCCAATTCAACTGTCATCAACATCCGAATACCAAAAAAACCCAAAAAAAACAAAACAAAACAAAACAAAAAAATCAGCATCAGAGATAATCAGTCCTTTTGGTGAAGACACAAAGCAGTTTGGAAAAACTTAATTGAAAACTGGACACAACTGGATGATGATTGATGATGAATATGATGGTGATGAATTAATTTATTTCTTAATGAACAGGCTCAGATCCTTCATTTCCTCTCAGAGATTAGCATATTTAAATACAATATGTGATGTTTCTCTATAAGATCTAATCTCTTAAGCACTATGCCTTCTTCAAAGGATGTTTTAATAAAAGAAAAAGGAACAGGAATAATTTTGTGTACTTCGAAGTACATTTGCTGGAAAGGTGTGTCCTTTGGGACAGGATCCTTGGCATTTGTTGAACTAAACTCTGCTGAGCCAGTGTATCAAAAACCTCAAATCCAAATGATTTCTCAGTGAAAATGGTCCTTCCATTCCTTTGTGTACAAATGTACCAGCAGCTGTCCTAAAGATAACAGCTCCCCTTTTCTTTTATCAAATCATGATTGTTTCCTATTTCTTTTTATCTCCACCTAATGTGGGGACACCGTTTTTATTCAACAGAAATTTAACTTCTTTACACTCTAATTAGTTGATTTTCTTTTCATTGTCCTTATGAGGCATCTTAAAAGCAGATAGATGTAGAGATCTGATTTAAATCAAGGTGACCCAGTGTGAATGAGGGAGCTGAAGAATAAAGAAGTCACCTCAAGCAATTGACACTCAAGTCTATTTGCAGGTTTGAGCAGTCCAAGCTGGGCACTGTTAGTATCTATTTCTCTATCACTTAGGGAGGGTGTGGAAAGTGTAGTCTTCAAATGAATGGTTTTCCTCATTCAATTATAGTAGGCAGAGATCAAGTCTTTCATTTCTACTCCTTGAGAACTTGGCAAACTCCTCCATGGGTAGCAGGCTATATACATTCCCTAAACATTAAGAATAGGACTTACATTAGGTAGAAGCTACACACTATAGCTATCAACAAATCTCTCCAGTTAGTATAGAAAACATATTAACATAACACTTGAAATGTAAATGAAGAAAATATCTAATAAAAGTTGAAAAAAAAAAAAAGAAAACATATTAAAATAGAACTTTTCCCATGGGATTCCTATGCTCACATAGGGCACCAAGTGATTGCCCAGGGCAGTATGAATTAACTCTTAGTTAATGGGATTTTTGACCAATCAGAACTTCTGCTGCCTCACTATCCAAGATAATAAGGCTTCTATTGTAACCATGGCATTCATAACAAGACATGTTAGCTCATATTGTCAGCTCCATAAGTGATTGGGTTCCAGAAGGACTGGCAGAGAGCTTTGGTGATATATAGCTACCAAGAACACTGACAAATTATGATCAGGCTGCCTTTGTTCCAAAAGCAGCCCATCTCAATATAAACTCAGAATGGCAGGGAATTGTGCGGCATAAAGCACTCCGATAAATGAATCTCCCATCTGTTATAGGGAGTTCCACCCCAGGACAGAGGTCACTGGATAATAATAATGATGATGGGAGAGATAATGTGAATAATGACATCATCATACTATAATAGGTGAACATGCAATAGAGAATACAAATGGTACCCATTGTCAACTTGCCAACACTGAAAGGGCACTTTGTCTTCCTAGAAGATGGACAAATCAAATTTAAACAGCTATTGTTCTGAACAGGGGGCAGAATCCATCATAGGATTTTCAGTCCCCTTGGCATCATGTGGCACAGACAGCTAAATAAAGGGAAATTTCTATCAAAATATCACTGGTACTTTGAAAGTAGTATGGACAGGTACAGTGAAAAAATGTCCTGAGTCATAATAAACACACACACACACACACACACACACACACACAGAGAGAGAGAGAGAGAGAGAGAGAGAGAGAGAGAGAGAGAGAAACACAGATACACACATATACAGACACATAAATATGCACACATGTACACACATAGAGATATACACAGACATGCATATATACACAAGTTTCTATTGACCAGTAACTTGACCTGTTCACATATGTGTGAAAATATTATTCTGGCTTCTTGGGAGAATAGCAGGGATTATACTGATGAATGTGTACTGTGGAAATTATTTCTGTTACCTTTGCATAATCTATAAAACTAAAAGGTTTGTTTCAGAAACAAACAAACCAACAACCCCTGAGGTTGTATATTGTCCCAAATACGTATGTATACTCAGGAATTAGAAAGGTTAAAATTCATCTCTATGCTTATTTCTCTTCAAATAAGCTATGGTGTGATTATGATGGCTTCCTAAAGAAATTTATCTTCAGCCCATAGGACAATGACTGTTTTACAGGGTTATAAAATACAGGCTTTGCAGTTATAGGTAAATTAGGGATCCTGATTCAAATAGCTTGTTATAGATTCTCTCTCTCTCTCTCTCTCTCTCTCTCTCTCTCTCTCTCTCTCTCTCTCTCTCTCTCTTTTTGGTTTGGTTTCTCTGTGTAGCCCTGGCTGTCCTGGAACTCATTCTGTAGACGAGAAATCCGCCTGCCTCTGCCTCCCAAGTGCTGGGATGAAAGGCATGTGCCACCACTGCCCAGCTTGTTGCAGATTCTTCAAGCTGAAATCATATGGCTCCATAGAGAAAGACAGAGGAGATTTGACTAGAGAAGATAAAAGGCATGACATGGCAGAAGCAGAGCTGAAGAGACACTGTCAAAGCCAAGGGACTGTGGTGACACCCAAAACGGATAAAGCAAAGAATGGAGTCTCTGCTGAACAAGCAGAGGAAAACCAACATGGCAGCTTTTTGATGTGAGCTTCCTAAGGCTCATCCGGGACTCACAACTTCCAGAGCTGTACAAGAAATCAATCTGGGTCTTAATTCTTTCAACTTGTTAGCCAGGGACAAAACCTAACACATTCATGAATTCAGGGCCTTCCTACCCAGGGAAACACATCAGCTTCAAAAGTCCTCTCTGCCTTTATTCAGTCTCCAATCTAGATGAGGAAATCTAGAGTTGGCGTCTGCTGGTCAAGCACTCTACTCCAGAGCTATGTGCCTCTGCCTTTGTATTACTGCCTCTGTAGGTGAGCATGGCTCCAGAAAGCAGAGGAAAGCTTACAGAATATTACTCAAGACTTACGAAGCCAGAAGAAAGTCAAAAACTCTCAAAGAACAAAAGGACCACCCACTAGTTTTCAAGTCTAGTTTATTATAAAAAGCCACAGGAATTTTTAACTCAGAAAAAGTAGAGGTTCCAGGACAGAGTCTCTGAGTTTTCCTCTGAGACGGTAGTTCATGCAGCTAACAGTTACAAGTCAGACGGAATGGGCACGATGCGAGTGTGAATCCATCCGCACCTAGTATACGGACCTTTACTCCAGTTCCAAGACAGTAAGAAGAGTACAACCTAGTGTTGTAAGAAGAAAGAGCCACCACCGCCAGCAGCAGTGTAGCCGCTGCCACTGATTTTATTTTTTCAAAATTAAAAATATTTAATGAGATGTTTACGTCACACCCATTTGGGGAAACTAAGCTCTTATTTTAAGTCTGAATAATACAGCTGTTCGGGTTTTTTAAATCCCCTAATTTCAATGTGAATGCAGCACAGCTGCCCCATGAGCTGCCTTGAAAGGGTAGCATCATCATTGGTCCAAAGTTCGCCTACGTCAGGACAGCTCCTCCCTAAAAGATGGTTCTTTTTAAAAATAAAGCAACTATGCTACTCTTTCATTGGTCTGTTCAAACGTCGATCAACCACTTCTTGCATGTATAAGCTCAGCAGAATGCAGCAAGTGCGAAATGTAAAGTGTTGAATACATCTGCGACTATAATTAGTTGTTTTTTTTTTTTTTTTTTTTTTTTTAAGCGCAGTGGTCATCCATCCTCACACAGCTTTGTAAGAACCGGCTTAGTTAGCATCAGCTGTACGCAAGTTACTCTTGCATGTATAAAGCAGCCATCATCTGACATTTTGTTCTAAAAACTATTTTCAAAATGTCAGCAAGTCTCCAGACATCGACTCAGTGGTTAGGGCCTACTCAAAATCTGCTACTAGCTATGACCTCGTGTGTGTGTGTGTGTGTGTGTGTGTTTCTTCTCAGTGAATATTCATATAGGAAAGGCTTCTTGTTAAGATACTGAAAAATGGTATACACACACACACACACACACACACACACACACACCATATCTTCTTTTTCCAACTTCACAGTAAAAGAGACATGAATTCCATTTCCAGGAAACAGCACACACAGAAACTGTAAATAATTAATTAATTCATCTGTAAAAATATAAATACATTTTAGAAAATCTTTTCATGATCTAGATTAGTGCTAATTATGGCTTTTGGATGAAGCAAACACAATAGAAAATTCCATAAGTTATGGTTCATCTATTTCTCCATGATATATGCCCTTGCTTGCAGCAAAGGCTCTTTGTGGTCAGCCGTAAATAAAAGTTTATTCCCACACCTGCAGGCAAAATGACACTCCATGGAGTTGAGTCCTGCATCTTCACAGAGACTGGGTTGATGCAGATAAGCTTTCCAATGACCCCAAGGAAATGGCTCACATGGGCAATGCTTACTTTTTGGGTCAAAGTTCTTGATTTCTGCAGTGGAGTTACTTAAGGCTTCTTCTATCTCCCTATAAATGGAAAACATATATCAGGAGAGCCAAACTCTCACATTTCCATGGATACGTGGGAACTCACCTAAGTCCCTTACCCTTCTTTCAGGACACACTATGCGTTGGAGCACTCAGATATGGAAGCTTAAAATTATAGATCAAAGGCAAGAGGCAGCTCTGTGGAGAGTGGCAGAGTACACAGAAACACAGAGCAATTGTATTTGGGGTGGTGGTGGTGGTGTCTGTTGTGGAAAGGACAAATTTAATAAAAGGGAAGCCATTATCTGAAGGTAAAATTGAAGAAGCACATGAATAGGTCTATGTCTCCAGGCAGGGGTGAGAACTGGTGAGCAAGGTGACAGTCTTTCTTCCAAAAGGGTCCTAACAAGGTTACAATTCACTCCAAGGATAAATAGTTATTCTTAGCAGGGGAAAAAAAAAACTCACATAAACACATACTTAGACTTGCAAAGCCAATGTCCCTGTGGGATATTTTTTTCTTTCTCTTTTAAATACTAAGCCTGCTGATGGAGTTCAGCCACGGTAGGATATAAGGAACTGTGGGCCTGGTTGCCCTTGCTTTAGTCTCTCCCAGAGTTTGCCACTTCATGACGATATCTTAACTACTTTGTCATTGATAACGATTACATACAAGTGACTGCCCCTCATTAAAATCTTGGCACCAATACACAAATAATTATTGACACAATTAAGCTTTGACATGGTGCCCATCCGATTCCTTTTGTCCTCGGATATGTACTAGTGCCGCATTATTCTTCTTTAAAAAGAGAAAATGATCTGTTTTAATCAGAGCTAGACTCTCTCAAGTTTGTTCACAGTATAAATACAAGGAAATGCTGAATTCCTAAAAATAGCCAGTGCTCTACCCAGTATATTATTAGCATTCATAAAGGGGAAATAAAAAAAGCAGTGCTCACACACTGAAGGACAGACATCTAATGCAATAAAAAAGAATAATTCAGCCCAAGAGCCTCAAAATCAGAAGTCTGTCACTGCCAGTGACTACCAATGGAAATGTGCTGATGGTTATTTAAACAACCTGCATGTCTGCACTAACATATAACTGAATATATTATCCAAAACCTGTTTAATTTCATTTCCCAACTTCTTAGTGCTGACAGAGTTATATGTTTGCTAATATAGTCAGTGCATAATTACCCTGGTCAGTATGAATATTTAAAAATGTTGTAAGAAAAGGATGGCCATTTTTCTTTCTAAAATAAAAGATCATGAAAAAAAATTTAAAGCCCTACACAATCATTTCCATCAAGAAAGATAATACCATCTACTCTCTTCCAAATATAGTTTAGGCCACATCTGCTACAAGAGAGCTTGAAATATTATCATAGAAATGTTTGGATAATTAGCAATTAATTTCCATTGACTAATATACAATAAAAACAGAGCTGCATATGCATGAAGCAAATCACTGTGTATGGTCCCTTCCCTTCCTCACCATATTTCCACATGGGTAAAAATCTGGTTGATACAAATTCCAAAGGCAATCTGAATTAAAGGGAAAAAATCATAAACATGATATAAAAACTGAATAAGGAAGAGATCAGAGCAATCTATCACCATGTAAATATGGAGAGGACTGCTGTGGCTTGGTCCTCTGTCAAGCCCTACTATGTCCTAGTTTCCCCACAATGCATCTGGCTTTAAGGCTAAGCCTAATACAGAACGGTCATGGCAGTTTTGCCCATCCTTATTTTTTACTAAAACTATTGGATAAAAATTTGAACAGCATTTCCAATTGTCCACATGTATGTTATTCTTTTATGTGGTGTCTTTCTGTCCTCAGTCACTTCATTCCTACAGAGCCTGGACAGTCATTCTAATTTATAACAGTTTCAGCTTCATGACAATTCTGTCACCGTGCACAGATCATCCATGACCTAGCCTGCATAAGAACCCTACAGAAGCATTCATTTCAACAAAGGTCTCCGAAATCTCCTCCAAGTAAATATGTCATCATTGCGTGAGTCTCAAGAAATACATGAGATTTTTATTAATATCAACTAATGAGTCCCAGTTCTAAGCACTGAAAGTACTTAAATTATAGCTGAGAGCCGTAGTTGTAGGAGGAGGATAGGTGTAGAGTGTGAATAAGGAACCAGGTGATATTAATTGGCATAGCCAAGATGAAAACTGGCTTTGGAATTGTGTTCACGCTATAACATTTCAACTTATTGGGTGACTTTAAGTAAATGGTTGAGCCTCTGTAAGTCTTACCATCTCTACAAAGATAGAATGAATCTACTTTATATGCTAATGTTATGAGAAAATGTAACAATCTACTTAAAGGTACCTGGCATCTTCCTCCCCTTCCTCTCCAAAGGGAGTCTTGACATCATTACAGGAACTGGTGTTGAATTCTCCTTTTTATTTACATTTCTCTGGTTTTAACAACACACTCTTTTGTTTCATTCTTACTTTTTCTTTTTATCTTCCTTAAATCTTTTGTGAATAGTGGAAGTGATGAGTTATATACCCTACATTCATTTTATTCAGAATTATAATAGCATTATGCATATGACAAAAGCCAATGATTGACTTTTTCTCAAGATTAAAAGTATTTTCATTTTAAAAATATATGTCAGAATATCTCTTAGAATTTATTTTTACAAAATTATTAAAAAAAAAAAAAAACAAAGAAAGGCTATGTCTAGAGAGTTATAAATTCATCCAATCAAGTTTCAGAGTCTTAATGCCCTAAGGTCCTTTTGATCTTTGGATTTATGCATGAAATATGAATCTATGGTTCACACAGTTTGTAGGAATATATTTTATAAAATAGAAAATTTTCAAGCCCACAATATATTCTATAAAGTCTTTTAAGGCAACTCAGAAATACAAGATTTATCTCTTTTCATTGGCACCGCTTTTTCTTGTTATTTTACTTAAGAAATTGTGATAGGTAGCTAGAGGCAGAGACATAAAGCAGTGGTAAGAAATGGAGTAATTGTGCAAATGAATTGTGAAATATTGGTTACAGGAAATATCTTTATTTGCTCCGAGTCATCTGATGTTTGTGTTTATGGGAGTGAGAGTGAAGATGGTCACTCCTGGTGTTTTCTTTGATGGCGTAACGGTAGAATACATACTGTGGTGTCAAAACATGGTCCCCCTAATGAAGTTTTCTGAGGAGAATTCTGAGCACTTGAGATAAATCTCCAAGAAAAGCAGACATGCACCTTGTGACGACCTCAGTTTCCTCAAAAATAAATTATTGTTGGAACACTTTTCTGTGCCCCTGGGGTATTGGATGGAAGTGAGGCTGCTTTAGATTATTCATCAAAACTGGCTCTTATTATTTGCTTATTATTTCCTCTCTAGAAGATCATGGTTTTGGCAAGCGGGGTTTATCCTTGTGGTTGCACACTTTACTATGTGATCCTTCTTAACCATTGGAGTAGAAATAGTCTGATGCTCTGAATAAAGTTCACTAGTTCATGAAACTTTAATCTACCTCACTTTTCGGCTCTATTCTCCCAAGTTCTACCACCTATAGATCAGAAAACAGTGGGAGACTTATAACCAGAACTTGTATTAGACTATGAACTAACAGCTTATTGTATACATATTATAGCCATATACCATGGCTGTCCTTCTCAACAAACATGTCAAAACAGCAAATCCAAAAATAGGTGAAGTTCACCCTTTTTCTGAGGATCTGAGCTTCTAAATGACAGGCTGCAGTAAGAATCCTGCTGCTTGATTCTTAAAAGCAACTGTCTTGTCTTTCGTGTAATTAAACTCGCAATCAATCACTGGGCCTCACAGCAATACTAGTTTGTTATTTTAATTCTGGGTTGCCCCAAAGCTTTTTAGGGAAACTTCTGAGTGTATTTCAAAAATGTTCACAAAACTTGGTCCTTTGACGATCTGTAGGTGTGTGTAATGAATTTTACTTGTCTTCGCATCCAGTACTATCTCTCATTCTTCATCCTTTTTCCTATGAAACCCATATTCTGATTCCGTTACATTTGGGGGCAGTATCCTCTTCTTAACACAAGAAAAATAAGGCATTTGGAGAGCTATGTGTCTATTTGAGTCTTTCTTAAGTTAAATATTTGTTTGATGCTCTTTTAGAAAGGACTCAAGCACTTGTTTGATTATTTTCTTTGAGAACAATCATTAGAGACTTGGACAGACAGTAATGAGGTGGGTGCTGCTGTTGTTTCCCCAGCTAGCTTTCAAGGGGCATTGGCTGAATTACTTCATACTCTTTCTCTTGAACCAGCTATGCTAGCATTGATAATATAAATATTTTAAGCCATTAATAGAGATAGATTTTTATTTTCTTGACTCTTGCCCCTAGAAAATGGATTAGACAAATTTTCTAGTCAGTTTGCTAACCCATCAAGAAATCAATGGCATCAGATTTTGTGATGTGAAAGTGGCTGATTGGTCTTTAATGAAAGATTCTCATTTATACCAGTTCCTTTGAAAACACATGACTAGTTTCTGTTAATATCCTAAATGATTACAGTTCTACCAATTAAAGTTAACAAGCCAGCAGCCTGTACAGCTCACATCAAGAAACAAATATATATTACACATTGCCATAGTTCTGGGCACTGCAAGGAAATGTGAAGAAATTAATAGGAGCTATGATGTTGTCTTCTCTTTCTTTACTCTTGACACAGTCTAAACTCAATTAGAGTAGTTGGAGTAGTGTATAGAAAACTATGATATGAACAGTTCTATACCAGTGTCAGAAAGCACAGCTCAGAGACTCTTTGGGCAAATTCCTGAATTGAAAGCGTCACTTATTCAGGCTTCATTAATTCATGAATATTCTGTAAGTTTAAACAGTGAGAGCTGAAAGAGGGCATATGCACATCCTTCCAGACCACACACCATTGTTTTGTTTTCTAAATTCACTGTATGAATAAATTCACTATATATGCATCTATGCACACTCACACACACACACACACACACACACACACACACACACACACACAGTCAATTTATTTGCATACATGAGAAATATATTTTAAGAAAAATGAGTGCAATTTTAGTAACAAAACTAAATGATGTTAAGGTGATAGGAAATAGACAAAAGATAAAGATAGAGGAGGTCAGAGTTAGAAACTGAGCTACCATACCATGAAATGGATAATCTGAAGCTAAAATGCTCATGTGATTTTAGTTGAAATGTGGTGTTGGAGAACAGTAGTAAAGTCATGAAGGTAGGATCCTTAGCACCTCACTTCTGTCTTCCCAGCAATCAAAGTAAGTGAAGCTACCCCCAAATCAGGAAGCTAATCTGGTTGTTTGATCATGGACTCTCCAGATTCCAGGTAAGCAGTAGTTATCAGTTGTTTAGACTTCCCAGGTTACAGCAATTTGATGTAGCATTCAAATCACATAATACATGCAGATAAACTTGTAAGATTGGAGAGAATAAGGAATAAGACCTGTGTTCACCGTGAGAATGGACTATGCTGCTATACTGGGTGGGGGACTTGTTGGGACTGTGTGTACCATTTGAAACTCTAGTTTAACTTAGCTATTCTGAATTCTAATGACATTACAATGAGAACAGCATGGCAGAAATAAATATGACATAGAAGTGGGCAATATTCAGTCTAATTAGCTGGATCTAAAAGGCTGGAGAGAACCCATCATGGCTAAAATCAACAAAGGAAAACTAATCCAGTGTAACAGAAGAGGTGAGGGTTTCTGAATACTTTGTTCTCTTGATTTTTCTTCTATAGGCTTGCTTATGAACACCAATAATCAGGTCTCCTAGAGGTTCTATTATTTCTTGTTTATTCTATTGGCATCAATGCCTAGTTCAGATTTGGAACTGAGCTGCGATTCAGTGCATTGAACAAATAGGCCAGGGACCAAAATATTGGTAACAATCTGTTGGTTAGTTCAGCCACTAAAGTTCTTACCACAATAAAGATGAAATTAGAATAGAATTATACATCATAATCATAATATAACATACCATTTGGGTTGGTATACAGCTAGAAGAGATACTGGAAGAAACTTATAAAGAAGCGGATTTAGAAAATATAATGCCCATTTAAAACACTGAATACATTTAATAAATATATTTAATGGAGATTCACTCTACCTCCTTACATATAACAGGTGAGATGAAACATGGACTTATAAGATACAATGATATTTGTCTCATTAAAATTAAAAATTCTTATCCATAATAAAATATTAAAGTACAACTGACTTCTTTATCTTATTCCTTCTGCTACTTCCACATAGGCAGGATAAATAACCAGGACCATTATTAATTTCTGAAATAACTGTAAAATACCTGCCATTTTTCTTTCATCTATTATGAAACAAAGACAGAAATACTGACAATAAGAGGAGGAATAGGAAGTAAAGAAGGAGGAGGGTATGGGGTAGTGGAAATATAGAGAATTTCTAGTTATCCAAAAACACTTGTTCTTAGTGTCCCTATTATTCTATAGAATTTTGCTAATAGTGTAAAATGTTTCAGGGTTCAACTCATTTAGAGGTAACGGTTCCATGACATTATTTGATGAAATAAAATCCTATCATCTTACAGTCTGGAACATGCTAGCAGACCTAGAATTGGTTGACAGTCATAGACCGAGATTAATAAATAACAACAATAATAAAAACAGAGCTCTAAACCCCAGAAAACCAATTTTGAAACAATTACAGGCAACTATTATGGGGCGCCTCTAAACAGTTTTAGCTAAATTCCCTCAGCACAACTCTGATGACAATAATGTGCACTGTGCATGCAATTCACTGCACACACTTCAAAACGCACTCTGCTGTATGTGGTATTAATGAATAAGGCTACCAGCTTAATATACCATCGTTAACAATGGAATTGTTCACAAGTGTGAGGATACAGCAATGTTTTCTCTGTGACTTCATGTTCAGGAGAGAGGCAATTTTTTTTTCTTTTTTTTTTTTTGTGCAGGTGTTTTAAACTCATTATGGAAACCTCCTTGGTTAGTCCATGGTTAGTTTTACAATTGTGCTAAAAAAAAATGAAGTCATTCAAAGCCCGGGAGCAAGAAGGAAAATATACACTAACTGAGATAGTAATTTTATAGCGAGGATGCTGAAGCTTTTGGCCACAAAGATCTGTGTTTGACCAATAAATAGGCAGGAAAAATGAGCCACAGTGAGTGAGGGGAATAATGTTGGGTCTCTAACTTTGAAACAAGAAGTAGGCAAACTGAAAGAGGCCAAACTCAGAAGCCAACTCAACAATGAAAGGTGTATTTGTAAGCTTTCCACTTGCAGAATAGAATGAATGGCTGTGGCTGACCTCTCATAATGATAAAACAAGAAGTAGACTGTAACAAGTGTCTACTGTAAAACTCCTGCTGATTATGAGTGCTGTGAACAATCACCCAGTTAAACAATCCATTCACCTCCACTAATTTTTATCTTTTATCTTTTCAATTTTTTATTGGATTTTATACACACATGCCAAGAAAAATCAAAATTCATTATATAAAGTGATGTCACCAAGATAATTGTTCGTGAAAAAGCTGTCCAATATCTGGCTATTAATGAGTCTTTGGCCACATCAAATGACAGGTTTTTCCCCCCAGCTTTCGTATTAAAATGTTTCTGCTGTTAAACCAATTATTTTTTTCCAAATCAATAACCATTTCTTCTCTTGACTTTCAGGAGTCCCAGCCTTGCTGTTATTGTTTATTGTGAAACATGTTATTTAAAATAGCAAAGTTGTCACTGTCCTTTGTTAAATGGCACTATTATGTTTGATAACCATTCTGTGGATAAATATTCTGAAAGCCACATTTCTATGAAGGATCATAGCTCTCTGCCCCTATGGCTTGTCATGAATACCCTATAGAGGTTTTAGAAGCCCTGAAGTAGATGTATAACAAAAAATATAATCATAAAATCTTAAAAAGGTTAAAGGAAAGAAAAAAGAAAGAACTGTGGGCCAAATGTATTGCTGTCAACAGTAATATGCCATTAGAAGAATGATTGGATCCTTTCCCCAACCTCTGCAACTCTCTGTCTCCCTGCTCATCTGTCTTTCTCATTTGTCTGTCACATATGTCTGTCTGTTGTCTATCAATATGTCTGTCTATATATTATATATTCTATCTATCTATCTATCTATCTATCTATCTATCTATCTATCTATCTATCTATGTATTTTTGAGGGGGGAGTAGTAAAAATAATAGCAAGATATTTCACTGTAGTATTTACATATGTTAGAGAATTTATACAAGTTGAAAAATTAAAGAGGGCAAGTTAGGACTGTCTGGACAACAAGGAAGGAAAGTGGAGTACTAAAAACTATGGCAGCAAAATAGTGGCTGCTCTGGCAAGTCTTCTTTTGTTTGTGGTGGTGGTTGTTGTTGTTGTTTGTCTGTTTTTCTTGCTTGTGTTTAACTTTTCAGCAGCTTTCAACAGGGTCATCCCTTCACCCTCATCACATACCTCTGCTGCTCTGCCTTTAACTCATTCTGGACCATGACACTCCTCGCCAGTGTGTGACAGTTACCAGAACTTTCAGCACCTGGGCCTGCTTGAACTATCAGGGTGTTATCTTCTTGTCTGCCCAGTTCTGTTGAATGGGCAGATACATAAAATGACAGGGCTGTAAATAAATCACAATTTTCTGTGGCTTACACCGTATGACAAGGCCTAGCTCCTTCAGACAGCCCTAGACAGCGCTTCATATGCATTTGTGGCACTGCACACTGTTCTCCTTCCACAGTGACCTTCAGTCTTTTTGCAATTCTTGACATCATTGCCATTCTAGGCCTAATCTTTGTTCTCTCTCATTCTTCACCCCTCCTTTTCCCTCCTACCCTGTTGGCCCAGGCTATCTAATTACCCTTCTGATATATGTCCACCTCCTAGACCACTGCCTGCCTGGTGACTGCTGACCTGTCTGTCTCCCTTGCTTCCCAGTGTCCCAACATTTCCAAGTTCATGCTGTTCTTTAGGTAGAGACTTCGTGCTGCATGCTCTGAGTCCTAGGAGAGGTTCAAGACTCTCCATTGAAGTTTCCTAGGCAGAGAGAAGTGAACATATACCCCCGAGGAACCTGGAGGCTTAACCCAAAGCAGCTCAAAGCAAGCCCCAAAGAGCTTTAAAGAGTTGTGTTTTGCTTTAAAAATGCATGCGAATTTTATATTCTGTTCCATAAATATCTCCACGATCGTGTTAACATTAAAATATTATTTCCTTTAAGGTATTGACTAAAAGTAATGTTCCAGGATGCCTTGCTAAATCCGTAAGATCTTATGCTTCCTGCTACCTTGTTTCCCCCCAGGGTCCACATGCCCAGAGCAATGGAAGACTTGTACTCTTCATGATGTGGCCTTCAGAAGGAAGGGTGAGCTAGTAGCATATCCACAGCAGCCTAGCTCCTCTTGGGGCATCCCTCATCCCTTCCCTGAGGAAGGAGAAATTAAGCACCACACTTAGCCTGCTTGGCAAACTGTGCAACCACTGCTAAAGAGTGATCTGTCCAAGAGGCTGTGTTTCAGTCTCAAGTTACTCATAAGATGGACAGATGTCACTCTGTCCTCTGTGACATACCTTTTTTTTTGCTTTTTTTTGAGACAGGGATTCTCTGTGTAGCCCTGGCTGTCCTGGAACTCACTCTGTAGACCAGGCTGGCCTAGAACTCAGAAATCCGCCTGCCTCTGCCACCCGAGTGCTGGGATTAAAGGTGTGTGCCACCATGCCCGGCTTATGTATCAGTTTTTATTTTGGCAGAATTTCTAAGTCAGATCCAAGTTCTGTATCACTAGAAAGGCAAGCAGTTTCAATAACAAGGTAAAGTCAGGAGAGGGAGACACAGTGGGCACTTCCTGTACATAAGGGCCTTCCAGAGAGTCAAATCTGTCTTTAATCAGGATGGCACCTTTTCCTATGTGCAGTTGTAAATAATAGTTATGTTGACAAAATATAGAAGTGACATTAGAATCTCAAAGTCCATATCTTCTTTTAGTCTCCATTAGCTGCAAACTCGTGAATGGTATTGATTATTTCTAGTTCAGGTGTCTAGAGGGATGATTCCCCAAAAGGAAACATCTGCTTGGCCTATAACTTTTTCTTACTCTATAGAGCAATAGAGATTTTTGCCCAGGAGTCTCAAGGGCATCTGAGACTTATCCTCAAGTCAGAGACATAGCTCAATGAAGGCCTGTGGACACAGGCCTCCTGTGAGAAATATCAATCTGAACAGGTTGCAAATGTAGCACATCACATTTAACAGACAGGAAGACACTCAGGTCAAGTGTGTGGAGTGTATGAGGTCCTTCAATGGTCACTAGTTCCTTCACATTCTATATCTTGAATCATGTGTCTACATCTTAAAGACATGGGAGACATTAACACATTCCTTTTAAAAGTTTGTTTTCCCAAATAAGTCAAAGTGTTGGGAACATGGCAAGATTGTTTCAGGGTCTTCAACCCACCTCAGGATATTTTAACCTAACCATGATGAGGGATCGCTAAGCCAGGGAGTGTTTTCTTGTGTGTCATTTTCATAGAAAATATTCAACAGAAATTTGGTGACAGGCTACAAAACTACATGTAGATGGGTCAGAGTTCCAGTTAGGTTTAATTACCAGCTGTCACTTATCAAGTAGAAAGTTCAAGGAGCTTCAGCTAATCGGTGTATGCACTAACCTCTTCCTCAGGAAGAAGACCAATTTCTAAACTGCATTTAACATTTGCTGCACAGTCCAGAAAAGAAGACAGAGGAAGGAAACAATGAAAAAAACAATCATTTCAAATAACAAAATCTTCACAGGAAATGTGTGTGATCCAATCAGGCTAACAATAAACACTTACTTACCACAGAGGTTGCTGAGGGTACCCTGAATCACAGTCAGTATTCAGAAGAGGTGAAGGGGAGTCAGAATGTTGCTAGAGGCCAGAAGGTCCTAGGTGTGGCCGCATTTGCGTAAGCCTTCCTGTGTTGGCAGGTTCAGGGAGAGCTTGTCTAAGGCCATGGCATTTGTCTTGACAGCACCAACTCTGTAACCACAGCAGCTCAGTGCCGTGTTTCATATAAGATCCTAAGTAAATGATCCAAATGCTTTGTGGCTCAGGTTGCCCCATCCATTATAAAAGGATCCTCATAGCAACGACCTCACATTGCTGCTTGCAAAGCCTTTAAACTTGGGCCTGATACACAGTTAAGACCAGATGTGTTATGTACTATGATTCTTGTTCATTCAAATACTACAAGTTGTGTCATTACCAGTGTCTGAAAATGATACAAGGGTTGATCTATAATTCTGTTCCAATAAAACCATTAGAATTCAGTAGCATTCTTTTCTTTTTCTTTTTTTATTAGATATTTTCTTTATTTACATTTCAAATGCTATCCCGAAAGTCCCCTATACCCTCCTGCCACACTACTCCCCTACCCACCCACTCCTACTTCTTGGCCCTGGTGTTTCCCTGTACTGGGGCATATAAAGTTTGCAAGACCAAGGGGCCTCTCTTCCCAATGATGGCTGACTAGGCCATCTTCTGCTACATATGCAGCTAGAGACATGAGCTCTGGGGGTACTGGTTAGTTCATATTGTTGTTCCACCTATAGGGTTGCAGACCCCTTCAGCTCCTGGGGTACTTTTTCTAGCTTCTCCATTGGGAGCCCTGTGTTCCATGCCTGGCAAATACAGAAGTGAACATCCACTTCTGTATTTGCCAGGCACTGGCCCAGCCTCTCTTGAGATAGCTATATCAGGGTCCTTTCACACAGTATTATTTTTGTAGATTTAATTTAAATAAGTAAAGCATTATCTGTGCTCAAGCTGTCTAATGGAGTTTATGCTGCTGTGTCATGACACGATAAATGTTTATAGTAACATGAAGGTAGAATTATGCTTGCCCTGGCTATAACCATCTTGGGATGTAATCACTATTATAATTCTATTGACCTTGATCAGTTCCTCTAGCAATTTGTTCATGAAATATAAATATAGACAGATATATGAAACTTTAAAAGCATTTGTTAGATCCAGGAATGTTTCTGAAACTAAGGTTAGACTCTGGCAAATTCATTTCACCATGGGTAGTTAATTTTGCATTAATAAACATATGTGCTCCTCTATTTGGTTCAAATTGCAGAGATGTGCTTGGTCTTGTTGTTCCTCAGGACTACACTTCTGTCAACAAGTCCCCAAATTAATTGTAGTGTATGAAATCCTGCGACTATCCATCTCTATTCCTTTGGTGAGAACCTGAATACTCTAGAGAAATGTGGAACCCTGTAAGCAGAAAAAGAAGTAAGATCCAAAGACCCCATCTTTGATTTGCCTTCTTCAACTAACCCTCATTCTTCACATCCCAACTACAGCAAAAATAACGAACTTAGCTCCCAGTGCTTTAGACAGAACACGGCCTTTATAAACTCCAAGATCAATACAAATGTTTATTGGACCACTTCCTTGATGACTAATATTCTTACCATATATAATCAAAAGACACATACATATATTTTACACACACACACACACACACACACACACACACACACGTATGTATGTATGTATGTATGTATGTATGTATCTATCTATCTATCTATCTATCTATCTATCTATCTATCACAGTCTGAGTCTTCTTATAAGTAACTATGTTCATTCCATGTTTTATAAGTTCCTGTGAGAATTTGACATGTATCCTTTCATCTTCCTATAATAATAATTTACAGTTCCCATTTTAAAAGAAAGCCACTGTTAAAAAGCAAGTATGATGTCAATAGAAGTGTTAGCTTCAAGTACAAGTCTCTTTCAGCAGAGAGCCTGTACAGCAACATTGTAAGCTGGCCAATGGGGAGACTGGTTTCTTTCCTCATTCTTCTTTTGGACCCTCTAATTCTGTCTCTGAAGCTTTTGCCTAATTCATAGTTTTATCCTACTTTGCTGGGGCCATGGCTGTGGCCTTCTAAAGGTACATTCTGTTTCTTTTCTTTTTTTCTTTTCTTTTTTTTTTTTTTTTTTTGGTTTTTTGAGACAAGGTTTCTCTTTATAGCCCTGGCTGTCCTAGAACTCACTTTGTAGACCAGGCTGGTCTTGAACTCAGAAATCTGCCTGCCTCTGCTTCCTGAGTGCTGGGATTATGGGATTAAAGGTGTGTGCCATGACACCCGGCGCATTCTGTTTCTTGAATGACCTACACCATATACATGAGTTGGAATTCTGGGTGGAAATTTGTAAAAAAAAAATGTGGAAGGTAGAGAGAAGGAAAGCAGTAATGAATGCATTCTGTCCAGGTCAGCTGCCTCTGGCCTTGAGCATGCTCTCTCAGCATTCACACACATTCCCCATGAGTCCCCTAAGTTCTAGCCATTTTACTAGGTTTGAGGGGCACTGGGACCAATGCAGTATAGCTACAGCTCTAAAAAACTCAAAGTCAAATGGAAAGGAAAAATGAGTGCCCAGGGGAAGAAATGCCCATTCCAGCAAGTTCAGGACGGCTCCTCTGCCTTAAAAAAGTTCCTAGCATAAGGTCTTAAAGTAAGGAGTAGGACTCTCTATCAGAAACACAAAATAACTACATTTCTGAAGGAGGAAATTGGAGTTGCAAAGACAAGGGGTATGCATCTGATCATTTGTTTCTTCAAGTGGAGTGTAGTATCAGCTATCTTGTGTCATGCCACATCTATGACTTTATCACTACAAAGTAATTTTGACATGGCCTCTGCTCTTGGAAGAGAATTCATGGTCAGAGTTGGGAGCAAAACTTGCAAAAATTAAAGCAAACATTCACAATGCCAGGTAATTAGTGCTACAGAAGATGTAGGACCCAAAGATGTAGGGATGCAAAGAGGAGACTTGCAAGAGGCAAACTCCGTGAAGGTGGTCTTAGTGTCCAACCGCTGACTGACAGTGGATTTTTGCTTTAGAAAGGATAAATTAAAACATCAGTTCTCCAAGGGTCATCCATGGGCCAGCAGCTCAGCTTTCCTGGTAGCCTTGCTGTCTTGCTGCAAATGTAAAGTGCTGAACTTCAACCTTCAGTAACTCAGGAGCTGGGAAAGGAGACAGCATATTTTATATTTTAACAAGATATTTGGGACATTTTGATGCATAATGAAATTGTCCAGGTCCCTAGGCCAGAAGTTAAAGGGAACAGAGGTAAGAAGGCAAAAACAGGGCATTATGTTTCTCAGGAAGATAGAGCCTATTCACGTGGACTTTGGAGGCCATCCTGAGAAATGCCATTTTAGTATAGAATCAGCTAACTTTTCCTTTTCTTTGAGGAGAGCTAAGTACCCAGCATTTGGCTTATATACTTGCATCTGTCTCTTAAAGCAATGTAATAATACTAGGCATTTCTCATTTAATGTATGAAGATTTGGAGGCAGGGGAGTGATATGTCATTTACCCCAGACAACATTAATACCCAGCAGCACACACTGATGATTTAGTATGTACCACTTTGATGAAATATCTCATGTACAGAGAGACTTTAGAAGTGGGGCCCTGGTCATATTAATGCATTAGAAAGCTTCCCCAGGCGGAGGCTAGAGGAATCAGCTGGGCAGTATTGTTTTGATGACAAGGTCAATTGCCAAAAGGATTCTTTAGGGAAGAATTTAGGCTATACCTTTGCTCTAGTAAAAAAAAAAAATTAAAAGGACTACAATCGAAATTTTAATGTGTCCACACTTTTCAATATTTCACAGTATTAATGCAAGTGAACAAAAGCAGATGTGAGAGCAGAGTCTCATTAAAGTAATTATTCATTAGGGCCTTTTTTTCCTCTTGTGTTCTTTGTTCCTTACCATCACTTTTCATCCCATTTAATGTTTCCTTGTAGGGTCACAATGTTAATTTTAAGGTTATGTTTTAATGGCTTTCTAAGTGACACGTCCATTGTAGCGAGATGAATGCGTCAAGTTGCTCCTGCAGGTGGAGATGTACTATTGACTCACAGTTAGAAGGGTACGAGAACGTTGAAACTATTCATTTGAAGAATGTATTAATAACCTGCATATTTAAGGAAAGTGAATGAAGTCAGGACTGTTTTCACTAAACCTCCTCGGTGCTAGGAAAGCTCCTACCATTTCCCATCTGAGTCTCCTATGAACAACAGCTCTTGTTGAGTTTAAAACACCCTAATTCTCACTGAGAAATTAATTCTAAAAAGGGGCTGTGTTTATAAAAGACCCAATTTTGGAAAATATTTCTGCCTCTGCTAAAGCAAGCAAAGTTTCCTTTTTATTTCTGGTTCAGTCAAAGTTATCCATTTTTCTGCCCCTAGATGTATCTCTAGAGGTCATGTGTGTTACCTTGAGAAACTCTACATTCCTGTATAATTTTCACATAGGTATTGCTCTAGAGAGGAGTGAAGCTGTGAATTAACTTCTGTTTTCCTAATTTATAGTTCTATAAAACACTTGATAATGAGAATCATCATATTAACCTTGCCTGAAAACATAAGCAATAATAATATAGCAATCTGGAGCCGAAACATTTAATAATAATCTAAAATTCCATCTTGAGAAGTATCATGCTCCAACTACCCTATCTGATATCTTCCTTGTTTACCCAATTGAAGGTTAAGTTGTCAATCTGTGAGATTTTTTTAGGATGTTATTTTTAAAGGAGAAATGGTGGCTACCGTTGGCTTGAAAATTTAACAAAAATAATTGAAATTTGCAAAACATCTGGACACATTATATAGGGTGATGACATAGTTTGTCTTAGAGATGAATGTGTTTCTCTTTCTTTCTTTCTTTCTTTCTTTCTTTCTTTCTTTCTTTCTTTCTTTCTTTCTTTCTTTCTTTCTTCAAGCCTGTCTTAAACAAACGAGGGATTAGTACTTGGGAAATGTGTAGTGTTTGCTTTTTCTAGTTCTATGTTATTTAACAACAAGTAAGAATTAAACTTCAAAGATACTTTCAGGGAGAAAAGAACACACAAAAGGTCAAGCTGAAAGAAATATGTGAAGATAGAGAGTACCTCCTAATCATATGCCAGGAAAGGGAAGAATTTGGGCCCCGGAGAAGGAAGACACAGGACTAATTTAGTGCTGGGAGAGGCATCTTCTTCCCTAGTGACAGTCTCCCTGAAATATGACCAAGCCCTTACTCATTGTACCTTTTACCCAAGCTTTTTCTCATGTCCCCATACCTATGTCATGTCCCCATACCTATGTCATGTCCCCATACCTATGTCATGTCCCCATACCTACGTCATGTCCCCATACCTACGTCATGTCCCCATACCTACGTCATGTCCCCATACCTACGTCATGTCCCCATACCTATATCATGTCCCCATACCTATGTCATGTCCCCATACCTATGTCATGGCTTGTCTTATTTTAAGAATGGTTCAGTTCTTCTATCTATAGACTGTTAAATTCCTGGCTTCTCTACATGGATTTATTGGTGTTTTATAAGCTCTGTGTATATATGGAAAGGGTGTGCTGTACATGTGTTAAGTATGTGTGTAGATATCAGATAGACAGCTTTGTTCTCACCTTTCACCATGCTTAATGTACGCCCAATTGATGTTTACCACTGTGCATACTAGACTAGCTGGCTCACAACCTTCCATGAATTCTGTATCTATCACACATGATAATGCAGAGGTGCCGGATTTACAGACACACACTGGGCAGATGGCTTTATGTGCATTCTAGGTAACTGAAGTCAAGGACTTACACTTATTCAGCAAGTGCTTTACCCACTCAACCATCTCCCTAACCCCATTTACGGAAGTTAGAAGGGAGCTTTCAGCCCCGTAAAGTAGGATACCAGGTACATATGCTTTAAAACATTGAAGTCTGCAAACGTCTTAGGAACAATACAGGTCTGGATGAAGTTAAACTAGGGGATGGGACTTCTTTTGTGTACCTAAGAACTCTTAGAACAGTGGATGGTAGAACATTCTAGAGCTGTACTGACTGGATCTTGCCCTTTGTGTCTACATTGCCTTGATTGAGTAACTAACTCTTGGTGAGATAGTTTTCCCTTTTCATAGGAGTTGACAATTTTAAAGAAATAATGTAGGAAATAGTTCAGAAATGATACCTATAAGACCTACCCTGGCACCTAGGTAAACTCACCATCCTATCTACCTTAACTGTCTCCATAAAGCATAATTCCAGCTGGATATGTGCATCATCACCTTTGAATACTTCTTTATAGGTATGTCTAAACAACTTGTAGACAACATACTATTCATTTTCATGTTTGTATATGTTGTGTGTAGTATATGTGAATGTGTGTGTGTGTGTGTGTGTGTGTGTGTGTGTGTGTGTGTAGACCTATGTGTGAGGATGTGTACGTGGAGATGGGGAAAATCTGATTGTTGGTTCTTGCCTTTTGCCTTGTTTGAGTCAGGGCTTTTCACTCACTGCTACATGCAGCAGGCTAGTTGCCCTTCAAGCTTCCAGGGAATCACCTGTCTCTATATCTCATCTTTTCATAGACATGCTGAAATGTAGAAAATGTACTAGTGTATCTGTCTTCTGAGTGGTTTCTAGGGATCGTAACTCTAGTCCTTGATTTTGAACAGCATGCCCTTTATTACATTGAGCCTTCAACATGGTCCAGTAGCATCAAACTCCTAGAGCAATGGATTGGTGTATGAGGAGTCATTGAGAATATAGCAGCTAAGTCTTGTATTTATACAGAGATGAGCTAGCCAAGCATTTTATTCTTGAGTGCTTGAACTAGCCCAGGTTCCTGAGTATTATGCTGTAAGTAAATAAAGAGCTTTCTCTGATACCCATACCACAACCTTAGACTCCCTGCTTGCAGAGTGTTAGTAGAACTTTCAACTTCAGATTATTTTTGTGTGTTGTATTCTTAGGATGCTATGGGTGTAACCTGGAAAGCAGGCACTCTGTAACATTCTACTGATTTCAATTTCTCTTTGTCTTTGAACATCTCATTGGTACACTTTCCACCCTTGGTTCACTGTCTAAATCCCTACTTCTACCCTGGAATATCAATAGTGCTTCTCACACTGCAATGTATGTCAAAATAATCAAGAGAGCTTTTAAACAGACCTTTAAGCCCTAGCTCTAAAATTTCCAAACTGACTTAAAGAATGTTGCAGCTTTAATGGGTTACTGTCACTGCTCTTCTGGAAATCTCACTTTTACTCTATGTACTCTCCTGGAATCTTTCCATATTCCTAGCTACATTGGGAAGAAATAGCATATATTTTTCAGACCATCACCAGCCTGTTTTAGCCAAACTGATACGTAGGACACTGACATGTTTGATGTGCTATTTAGTCACTGTTTGTTGCTGTGGTTTCTGCCTCTCCCCTTTCTTTTACTATTTAACTATCTTGGACTCTACAAATAACAATAGCACTAGCAATCATAACTGGAGTCAATAGAAAGGTCAGCTGTCACTTAGAGAGCTCAGGATTATGTTGAATGTCACTAAGGCCCACGACACTGGTCATGCTGCTTATTGGCATGGTGTTCATATTTTATTCCTTACATTCAGGACATAGATGTGATGTAACCCTTACAGCAACTGGCACATTAACAGAAGCTTCATAACTGTTCTCTTCATAACAGAAGCTCTGGAAAGTTTTAATGAAAAGAACAATAAAAAAATAAAAGCAAAGCTCTCCTTTCTGTAAAACATTCAACAAGACTCACAGACATCTACATGGGAAGTTCCTTTCTATCAGGATTGTGTACAATGAATGCCTTTAACAGGCAACACTTTCTAGAAGGTCATATTTTATATCAATGTTTAACTTCACTCTAGGAGGGGAAGGAAGGCAAGCACATAACTGATGCTACCCCCAGGATGCACAGAGAGCAGAACTACACAGACAGATTGCTATGGGAGTCACAACTTAATATTAGGGAGATGGACTCAGGATGGCACATGGAAAGTTTCCTTCTTGCGTTATGAGAATGCTGTGAGGTTTTGGATTCCTCGAATTCTGAGGATGAAGGGTAGAAAATGAAAGTCTTACCTAAGGTTTAAGCTTATAGATAAGAAACTGATAAGAAATCAGAAATCACAGAAACAAGACCCCAAAGCCACATGAAGAGTGTTTTTAGAAAAGTCTTATAGCTTGACCCTTACAGAAGCAGATAAAACATTCTATATTGGAACACACTACTGATCCATGTTATATACAGCATCCTAGGAATATATGTTTATGTAAATTAAAAAATTTTAAATGTAAATTACTTTACTAATTATATATTAAGAGTATGTATGTTATATGACCTTTCAAACAAAACCTACCTCAACAATCTTAATATAAATATAGTTTCATGTAAATATATTTACACATACCAAAGAAACATAGCTTGAAATGATAAAGGAATAAAGAGAATGCTTTTGTAAAATGAAAATAAAGTGATTTTTTTAACTTTATAATTTCCTTATCATTTTTAAAGATCTATTTTTCCATTGAAATCAGAATATTCATTATTACATTCAGAATCATCTGGGAGGTGGTATAACTCGTGCTATGTATAAACATGGCTTGCTTCGTTTCAATGAACTTCTGGAAGATTCTTTCTCCTTCTGCATAGGCCTGTGGATACCGCTAGACAGAAAGCGAATGAAAGCTGCACTTATCTGGGGGCAAAGCTGCAGAGGTGCTCAGGTCTGCTCGCACCCCTTAGGAAGAGAAGTGACCTGAAGCAGCATTTATCTGTGAAGCAAAATTGCACAGGAAGATGAAGTTCAATGTGTTTTAGAATCTTGGAGATTTTAAGAGCAGAGTATGCAGTCTCTTTGGAGTAGTTTACCTAGATGTGTCCATCCCTGTGTTGTACACTAGGGGACACCCTGAGAAGGGATCTGGGACTCTGGTTTCTGCTCTTTGATGGGAGTTACTTTAGTTACCTACCATGTGTGTTATCACAGCATCTAACAGGCTTCAAATCGGCTATAGTTTTAATCATAGGTCAACAAGAGAGAGGAAAGAAAGAGCATACAGAAGTGATTCTGTTCATAGAAATATCTTAGAAAACCAACCAGAGGCTCAAAAAGAAACAAATCGTTTTTAGCGCAGCAGGGGAAGAAATGAGTCTGTAAAAGATAATTGCGTCCTCCACACCCTCCTTCACAACATCCTCTAGTATCAGTTCATACAGAAATTCAAAGTTTGTGCACTGCTCTTAGTGCAAAGCATTCGATGTACACGTTAAACCTTTATATGTGTATCCACATCAAAATACCTCTCAAGGTCCGTGAAGCTTGAACAAACACCTCTCAGAATAAGAACTGACCCTAAAATTAGGTGAATAATGATCTGCTTGGGGGAGAGAAAGTCCTTGACTTGTCCCAGATGTGTTGCTTTCAATTAGCTTCAATGCTGACCTCAGTACCATCCTGTACCATCCTGGCTTTCTAATTCTGCCATTCTTCATTCGTTTGAGTTAGGTATTAACCATCAAAGGTCTCCATTAAAATGTACATACGCTATGTGGAATGGGAGGGTAGACCATTAACATCCATTTACACATTTGCCCGGATTTATTAAGTTCATAAGCTGTCATTTATGTCTCTGGAGGGCGCAGCCCACGAGAACCAGAATGCATGAAATAAGTCACTCAGCATGGGAAGGGAATGGGGAGGAAATGGGAGGTGAGATAGCCCGGGAAGGGAAAGGATGACGTAGTTAGTGGAATCTCCGTAAGAATCCAGGAGCACAGCTTGCAGCTTGGCCACCCTAAAAACCTACTAGAAAATGTTTAGAGACAGAATTAAAACTCATCAGAACCAGAGTAGTGCATGAATATGTGAATCTTGCAAAATCCCAGCGTTTTACTTCTTCAGTGTAATTTGTGAGGTAAATATACCAATAGAGAATCTCAGGATTCAAACATCAAAGACTTGAGGATGCTTTACTACAGCCTGGATTTGCTTGCAAATTAACGTGTGTGGGACATATCCATTAGATTGCACTACAAGCAGAAATCTGAAATCAAGTAATTTAATCTCTGCCTCATTTTATCCATCTGTGGAAAAAAAAAATAGCTATAGCTATTTCCTACCAATTCTCCCAGGGTTGGTACAAGATTTAAATGAGCCTCACTTTTTTTTTTTTTTGAGATTCTGCAGAAGCTGCTTGCAATATATCAAAGTATTTAAACTGTGTTCCCCATTGTATAAATTCAAAGTTCTTGTCAGCACCCCATGAATGTTTTACTAAGGTCACTTGAAGGAAACACACTTATTCCAGGTTTCTATTTTCCACTCTAATCTATATAGAGCAAAGTTTTTGATCCTATCAGCTGTTTGATCTTGGCAGTTATAATCAAGGAGTTTCCTATAAAAAGAAAAGAAAGGGCTGTACAGTCAGGAAGACTTTCAAAAGCGCTGCACTAAGAACGTGGAGACTGAGGGTCTGGCACCCCTCACTTTTCAACTGCCTGGGGCCTCTGAGCAAGACCCGAAGAGTCCCTTCCCTCTGAGATGGGGAAACATAATTTGGCCCCTGCCCAACTCTCCCATCTTCCCTGGAACTACTGCTCTCTTCACTGATAGTGCCCTGGCCCTGCAGGCCTGCTTTCTGTTCCTCAAACATTCAAGCTACTTTTAGCTTTAGGGTCTTTGCACTTGCTGTTCCTGCAGCCCGGTACATTCGTCTGTCAGATCTTGGCCTAGCTGGCTCTTCTCATTCAAGTCCCAGCTAAAAAATTCCTTTTTTTCTGAGGCAACTCTCCTTACTGGCACCCCGCGATCATGTTTTATTTGTTACATATCACAATGCCTGCTTTTACTGCTTTCAAAATCTGCCTTGTATTATCTTACTGAGACATCACGCCATTGTCTGCCTCTCACTGAAGACGGGCTTCGTGCAAGTTGGCTTTTGTCAACACTGGTCAAAGCCAAAGATCTAATACTAAAACCACAAAAACCTGTAAACAGAAGGCATCAGGACAGGGTTCTCAGGCCTTTATCTTTTGAAATAAACGAGTACAGATCCTTAACAACCAGGTAGCCAGACTGTCTTTTCAGTCGCTCCCCACATGAAATCTGTGACTTCACTCGGGCTCACAGCTGTTACGTCTTAGTATTCTTTATCCCAGAAAAGGGTATTAGAATCACATTTACTTCTTTTCTCTGCAACTCAGCCAGTAAAAGCATCTTTAAGCTCATTACTCTTTCCTATGAAGTCAGCTGGGCCCTTTAAGAAGATACCAGCCATATTTTGTCAATGCCATTGGTAAACAAACAAACAAACAAACAAACAAATCAATTATGCCCCCACATTACTGGTCAATTTCATATGATCCTTTCAGGTACTCTTTGCATCTTTATGTCTTATGAATTCTACATTAGGTTTTTTTTTTCTATGTCTATGTCTATGTCTAAATAATGGTAAGGAAACTAAAAGTGTCAAAAAACGGGAAGAGAGACAATTCAGTGGTTAAGAACACTTGTTGCTCTTGCAGAGGACTGAAGTTGGGTTTCTAGTACTCACACGGTAGCTCGCAAACCTCTGCAACTCTGGTTTCAGGTGACCAGATGAAGGAAAAATGCTAGTATCTACCAAAAAACTGTCAAGAATGATGACTGTGCAATGTGTCTGGAGAAAAAGGTGTGTGTTGGGGAAGGACATCAAGATATTACTGGCACTCTGAGTTTATGGGGTCACAGGAGAGCACAAATGGCTCAAAAAGTCAACCTCTGTTAAGTGTTTACGTTCTTCCCTTTCTGGATGTCTAGAAAGATCAATTGTGACTTTTCAATGTTGTTAAGGACAGAAGCTTCTCTCTCTCTCTCTCTCTCTCTCTCTCTCTCTCTCTCTCTCTCTCTGCTTTTTTCTGCCAAGTCAATTTCCATTTGGGAATTACACTCAGTAGAACTTGTTTGGAATCCATCTAGAAAGAGCATCCATTTTCATTCACACTTCCTATTGGGTCCCCACAGCACCCTCCTTCTGTCTTCTCATCATTGCTCAGAGAGCCTTTCTTCATGGGTCTGTCTTTGCTATTCTGGCATGCTAGCCAACCCTCCCCATAGAAGCATACTGCAGTTTACAGACTACGATGCCAGCATTTCCTGCTATACCACTTACAGATGCAAAAATTTTCCCTTATATATATTCACCTAAGAGTAATACTTATATACTCTATAACTCAAACTGCATGATCTTCCAGCCTAGTCACATCAGGCCTTGAGTTTTTGCATCTCACAAGCGTGCAAGTTTTACAGCTCTGTCAGAGTCGATTCCTCATCCTTGTTTTCCAAGTTACACAGCTTGTCCCACAGGCTAGACTCACACATCATTCCCCTTAAGAAGTCTCCTCTACTCCCAGCCCCTATCACCACGGAAGGAATGAGGTGAAGGACATGAAATAAAAAATATGTTAGATCATGTCTATTAATTGCAGTTGCTATTACATTATCTTGTAATTATGTATCGGCTTCCTTCTACAAGACAGAGATGTTAGGAAAGAGAAACAGTATTACCTACCCCCTTCTCCTAGCACAGCAGTCTCAGCAGAATAGATTACAGTGAATGGGAATGGTACCTTCAAAAATTCAGATCCTGTAGCTTAGTGGGTAATAGAATGGCATGAAGGAGGGGAGTCTGAGGGGCAATCCTGTCCTCAGGGCTGATCTCTCCCTTTATGAACAAATAGAATTAGGTCCCTTTAAAAACAGCAAGACAGACCTCCTGCAGCCTTCAGCACTTTTCTTTGTATAATGACATAGCATTCCTCCCTTGCATAGAAGGGCCCAGACCAGACAGTGGCACCTGCTGGCACATGGATCTCCGGTGTCCCCATGTCTGAGCGATGAGAAATTTCTGCTCTTTCTAAATTACTCCATCCTTAGTGTTTTTGTTAGAGCACACAAAATGGACAAATCCACAGGTGTTTAATAATCATGGATGATAGTAAATTTTTAAAAAGTGACCAATTTCCTGTCTAGGATATTTTCTTGTCTCTAGACTTTCACTTTTTTTCTTTCATTAATAAATCAACAACCTGTAGCAGAGTGCTTACTGTGTATTATAAATTTAACATAAATTTTAAACGTGTAACTTTTATTTTTAAAAGGCTCCCATAGCAGGCAATTTTTTCCCCATACTTCCAAAATGCTAACTAATGCTACCTGTGGTTTGATTGAGTATTATTAGTGTTCTTGTTTTAAAGAGGAGAACATGAAGGTAAAATAGGATGAAACACTAGGTCTGGGTGACCGATTTAACAGAGAGTAGGATAGGAGGGTGGGCCAGGTAGTTCTGGGAATGATGCATGATACATAAATTCTGGAAGAAACCATAGCTGCATCACGATCACTGTGTGAGAAAGAACTTATTACTAGATGAAGCCTGTCTCTTATCAGTTCTTTCTCTTTAAACAATCAAAGGGGTTTTTCTTCCTTATAATGTGATTTCTTCAAGTCCATTTCCAAATAAAGAGACAAAGATGAGAACTATCTAAGAGAGACTGGCAGAGGGCAAAGCAGGATCTACAGAGCCCTGAGCTGCCCTTGCTAGGCAACATCTGCTCTCCTCCCTCTCCTCCGCTTGTGATATATCGGCACATAAGCAGCATTGATACTCATGAGAAAAATTACAGCCATCAAGATTATCCCCCCAAGAAGCAACTCTCTTTTTTTATTAATATGCTTTGGATTGTTGCAACACTACAAAGCCCAAAATAAGTTTTCTTTGATCAATAAATTGTAGGCTGAGAAAGAAAATACTAATTTTCCATTTCTTTGAGATCCAGCACTAATATATAACAGCACTTTCCAAAAGGGTTCTCAGAAGCCTGATATAGAATTATCTGAAATTACACCTGACTATCCCTAAGAGATCATTCTGTTCTCTGCCACTTTATCCTGGAGTCTCCTGCACTTGGCAGACATTTTTTTTTCTTCTTTCAGAATTTTTGTGTACAGATACATTTTTCTACTTCAGTGCCAGTTAGGTAAAGAAAGCATAAAACATTTCTCAGTCCTGAGACAAAGGCTGTTGGATGTCCTCATCGCTGTCTATGTAGGTTTGTAAAATGTGATTTTCATCTGCAAAGAAACTTCATTTTTAATCTGATATAAATAATCACAGGACTTTCTTTGCATTCAATAAGTTGCATATATCAAAACCCTACAAACTAGAAAAGCGACCACACCTAAATATGCCTTATCTTAATGCTATTATATGAACTGTACCTTAGGTATATTTAATTATATAAAGAAAAATAATTTCTGGGTTATTGAAATATCACTGAGAAATAGAATAAACTGCAAACTAAGTGTGAATATCAGCAGTCTGGGACTTTTCTTTCTAGGGCTTTGAGTAACCATTCAACTTCCCAGGACTTTCTTGATCATCTAACCTACAAAACAATGGTTTCAATGTGAGTGTCTTTGTCCACATAGAGACAAATGGCTATTATGGACATGTTTTCTGAATGAAGTTGGCACTGGCTGCTCAGAAGTTGTTACTGGTGACCAGAGATGTCCCTAAGTTCCCTAGCATGGTACAGTCTCTTATTTGCCTAAGTAGCAAATATAATGATGCAGAGAGGCCAGCTCTGAAGTAACCATGTTACTAAGTAGTACATTATTTGCTCCTGAGAGGGGTGACCCAAACAACAAAGTCATCTCTTTCGAATCCATAGAGTCAGCAGGGATTTTGGCCTCCATCATCTCTCTCACTATGTCTTTATGGCTGGGATTCTGGATCCCAGGAAGCAAAGCTCACCCAGGTGATTCTGAAGAGAACACACTGTTAGCTGACTGAGTCACATGGCATGTGGCTAAGACTTCTATGCTCTAGGCATTTCAAGAATGCCCAGAGATCTCATGGATAAGTAGTATAGTAATTAAGAGCATTATAGAGAGTCCTAACTAGTGTCATTAAAACACATTTATGAGTAAAATGGGCTCAATTCCTCTAGACTATCAACTTCTCACTGGACAATGGAAACTGACTTGTCATCTTGTACATTTATGTCCGCTATAAAAACAAACAGACAAACAAACAAACAAACACTCTGATAATAATGCAAACTCTAAGCAAGTCAAAAGACATGTAGGATGTTTGTTTCTACAGATATGTATTGTAAATGTAGTAAAGTTTTATAGAGAATCCCAGGTGAAAAAGATGTGTTTGAAATAGGATATATGCATGGGAAACAGTGTTGGCCAGATAAGGTGATACACATATAATCCTAGAAGCTGAGAGGGAGAGTCAATATGATCATGGTGTCAATGTCACCTTCAACTATATAGTAAATTTGATGCCTCTCTAGACTACATGAGAAACTCAAAAATTCTAACTAAGTGGGGCTGTAGAGATGGCTCAGTGGTTAAGAATATTTGCTGCTCTTCCAGAAGACCCAGCTTCAGTTCCTAGCACATGGTAGTTTACAACTGTCTGTAACTCTAGTTTCAGGGGAGCTAATATCCTCTTTTGGCCTCTATAGGCACCAAACACATGCTGGATGCACAGACATATATGTAGGCAAAACCATCATGCACATATAATAAAATAAATATATAAAAATTATAGTTAAATACAAATAAATAAATGAAGCCTGTGCTTATTTTATATACCCCAAAATCTTCCTTTAAATTTATGTGTTGGTTCTAAAATAATCATATAAAATTCATTATTTTATGTATTTTATAGTAAAGAAACTAAAAGTCTGAGACAGGTCACCTTGAGAAGAGTTTACTGAATGGCTGCCATGAAGGGCCCTGCTTATGAATAAATACTGATAATGTGTAATTATGGTTCAAAACATCTCAACTGATGGCTCTTAACAATTCCTGGAAGTGTCTCACTCACAACTCCTGCCACAGGACATCCATATTGTACAGTGCCTCTGAGTTTTCATTCATGCAGTAACCAGACTTGTCCTGAAGGATCCTAGCCAGGGACTTCTCAGGCTCTTCCTGATGTGTGTCATACTCGGACACTTCTGTATACCCAGTTTCCAGCCTTATCTTCTGTCCTAGCTACAGATGTACGTGATGGTTCTGAAGACATTTCCTTCATTCCAGCTTTGCTCTTAATAACCTTCAAAGCCCCCTTAGGTGCAATGAATCTCTTAAGTGTATAGTGTACTTTTCATATCTTTCCCCATGAGATATGAAAGAACTTGGGCCTTTTCTACTCTGGCTGATAATAAGCATTTTCACAGTGCTAAGAATGTCCTGATAACTTCTGTGAGTCTCTCATTTCTCACAAGTCATACTAGCTCCTTTTTAAAAAACCTATAACAAAATATTTGATGCTGTATACATTATAAAACAGGTATATTTTGCTCATGATTATGGTAGATATGAAATGCAAATATTTGTCTTTGATAGGTCTAGTCAGTGTTTCCTACTTTTCAAAAGTACATTAAAATGTGGTGGCAAGAAAGGAAAAAACAACTTATAGCCTACAGTAAAGGTCAAGTGGATATTGAGAGGTTTCTTCTCACAGCTCAGTTTAGAACCTAAAGAGACAACCTCAATTCTCTTATGAGGATGAAATGCATGGGCTCTTTACCTTCTGCTAAGCTCTGGTCTTGCTTTCTACATCACAAGGACATAAGCACACCAGGTACCAAATATCTATCATCGGCACCTGAGGGAGACAGACCATGTCTAAGCCATACAGAATTCATGTTACATCTAAGAAAGCCTAAGGTCTCTTGGTCTTGGTCACATTTTGGTGACCTTGGATCCAAACTTTGATAATTTGACCCATGGAACCCTCTTCTCATAACCCTTACTTAATATTACTCTAAACAACGTCACATAATAAGGTAAACATTACTAAAAAATACCTATTTAAATTCTTTCCAAAATTAAATTCTTCTTTCAACATTGCTGGTGCTATTATTTCTTATACTATAATTTATTTTCCATTTTATGCTTATTTTTAGATCCCTAAATAATACATGACCATGTTCTTATTGTAACAGGCTCAAACAATATTGAAGCAGAAATACTATTTATAACCAACTAACTACTGGCCATAGCTTTTGAGGTGAATTTCAATGAACAGCTCCCTATTAAAATTCTTATGTGCTTCAAATGAAATAAGCCCTATAGTATCTTATTCTACAATTTGAGGCTTTGCATTTGCATTTGGTCAGGAAAAAAAAAAAAAAAACACAACTGGTAGCACCTTGAGGGGTGATGAGTGTCCCAGATTCAAGAAAAGAACCAGGCAGAAATTCAGCCTTTAATGTGAAGAAAAAATACATATAAGTGTATTTTTTGAAAGGACACAAAATGTCTATTTAGGAGCTCCCAGAATTTTGAGAGAGGGTGGGCGTGGGAGAGTAGTTCCACTCTCTGAAGTCATTTTGTAGACTCAGAGAATAGTCCACCCTCTTGGATTAGACACTCACAACTAGCCCAGCAACCTTGGTTCTTCAATCTCTCATCCCCATGATCTCTCATCGCAAGAGAAATTCTATTTGGGTCACAATTGCCTCTTCTTCACAGAACATGTTTATTTCCATGCCTGTGATCTTGGATCTCGGTTTCAAACTCTTCCGGGCATGCCACCTGGATGGCTCTGTTATTTGCAGAAGCATATTGACTCTTGTACACTGGGCTGACACGAATGCCATTTACTTCTCATTCAGAGTTTTACAATTTCTTCGCTGGGCCAACTGAGAAAGCACAGATATATGGCCTTCCCTCCTCAGGGCCACATTTCAAGTTGATCTTTTCACTTTCTCTGTCACATTCGAATGTCACTTCACTATTCATGTGTATGTGGAGGATTCTAATAGACACCTCTTTGGCTTCTTTCAAAAATGCTTCAATTTCCCTCAAGTCAAAGGCCTCTTCTAACCTTTCAAATTTATCAATGCAATCTATTAACAAGATTTCCTCAATATACAATACAGAAACCACGGAGGGTTCCTAAGAAAAAGAGAGAAGGCGAATCTACAAAAAAAGAAAGCAAATAACAATTAGTATTTAAAAGGCAAACAAGAGAAAAATATAGATACATTTTTTTTTTCTGGAGAATTCTAACTTCCAAGGGGAATGACACTGAAAAGCTCCTCCTTCCTAAAGAGATAAACTCACCATCAATATTAACTGATGTCTCCTTGAGGAGTTCTTGCAGTCTTACTAATGCCACAAATGAAACTTTAACATGTTTAGGTCTCCTATTGGTGAGTCTTTTTCATTTTGGACATTTGATAAATAAACTCCTAATTGTCCACAGATATATAAAAATCTGACTAGTTACTCAATCCCCTCTAGTTACATTAAGTTACTAGTTGCATTAACCCACAAAGGTAAAGCCATGCCTTTAATAACTACTGAAACAAAACTACCCAAAGCATCAATGAATGGGAAGAGCACCATCCACTTGTGCTTAGAACTTCCAGAAGCCCCCATATTTAAACACATAGTCTCTGCTTTCAGGAGTCCAAGGCTAGCCTAAGCTTTACAATGAGCTGAACTCCAGCCTAAGCTACATGAAACCCAATATTTGAAAGTAGAATGAATAAAATAAAACTGATAAAGTGAAAGGTCAGAATGTTCTAGGAAGTGATGGGGTAATTGCTATAATTGATTTTGGAGGCAAGGATCCAGAGTGTTTGGAGTACAGGGGACTTAAGAAAGGCTGGAGATGACCACCAGCCTAGTCATGTCTCTGTGAGTAACAGGGTAGGCATACCAAGCCAGCTCCCATATTCACAAGGGGGACATGCTAATCTCCACAGTCTCATTTTTGCTTCATAAAGCTTTGAGTAGTATTGACAAATGTCTATGTTACGAGACAATTTTTATTATTTTTGGACTCATTTCTGGTTTTCTAGGATAAGAGGATAAGATAGTGGAGGGTGGAAGCATTCTCTTATGTTTTATAAATTTTCTATGCCTGTGAATTGATTTTTAATTAAAATGTCATTAAGTAAAATAAGGATGACATGAATTTTACATAAGGTGAGAGTAAGTTCACACTTCCTATGTACTGAACATTTTAGGAAGGGTGAATGGGAATGCATACTCAGCTCGGTGGCACAGGCCTGAATTCTGAGCTACATAGGAAGGTAAGAGGAGAATAACAAGTTTGAGTCTAGAACTGGTACTTTAGCATGTACCCCCCCACCCCAGGCACTTGCTTAACCAGGAAGAAAGGATATATTTGCCTTCAGAACAGCTCTACAAACAGGAAACAGAGAATACTGACTGGTCCACAGCCTTCATACATCAATTTTTGGTAACTCACATAGCTTTTCACTGAAATAAATAAACTATCTCATTAAAATCTTTTGAATACACCCTGCGCCTACTTAACCCATGGATTCCCAGGAAATCACCAGACACCTATGAGATGTTCCTATATTTACATTTCCCTTGACCCAGGCTTAGTCCTGCTGTGACACTGAACTTATCAAATGCATCCAATGCTACTTCCATCCTTTATAATGGAGAGAATGTGATTTGGAGACCTTATCAGTTTGTTTTTGAATACCATCCTCTCCTCTCCTCTCCTCTCCTCTCCTCTCCTCCCCTCTCCTCCCTCCATCCCAGCTCTTGCTATGGTGTGCTAATTGGACAATGTTGCCATTGGAAAGGACCCATTGTCACAAGCTCTTTCTGGCCCACATCTCTTGATGCCACACCTCAGTCCTAATTGCCCCAGTCCCACTGTGAATTTCCCAATCTTCTAGTTAGAAAGCTTCCTGGAATTTCAGAAGAGCAGCATGACGCCAGATTGTATGGATTGGAACCTTTTCAATTCGTGAGATTCAACTGGCAATATTAAAGCATTAATTATAATGAAAATGCAAAGAAACAGAATCTTCAGTGAATCCCATCTGGGAGCAGTCTTTTCTTAGGCCCTATACAATTTTTTACCATCCGACTTAGTCTCCTATTTTCTCCTTTGTTCATATAATATAAAATATCGAATAGTATGAATTATTGAACCTAGAATTTGATGCAGGTTATCATCAGATTTCCTCTTGTTCTCACAACAATTTACTATTCACATTGCCAATGTGTATATATATATATATATATATATATATATATATATATATATATTCCCCAAGCCTGATTTACATCTGTTATTACCTACATATAAAAGGATTGAGTATGACTCCATAGGAAATAGCCAAGGATTTACACATAATTTGCTGAGTTAAACCAGCTATTAATCTAGGCAAGAAGAATCTATTTCCATTTACCATAGTGAATGAAGAAAAAGACTATAGTATTCCTGCCCTGCTGAGCAACCTTCTCTGCTGTTTACCTGAAGGATTTCTTAGTTACATTGGCTCATCTCTCATGTTTAGGAGCAATGATGAAGTTGTTGCCTGGAAAACAGCTTCTGTGTGTCATATATGGATTAGCTTCCGCCTTGCCCTGCAAGTTCACTGTCAATCATTTTAATGTCCCAGCCTAACATATATTTTGCAGTGTGTATTTTGGTGTCAAGCCACAATATGGCAGAATAAAGGAAAAGGTGACAGGGGAATTGATATCCAGTTCCCATTAAGGCATGCAGACATATGGCCAGAAGAACAAATTAATAAATCTAAAACAGAAATAAGTAAACAGCGTTATTTATATTAGTGGTGATTGGACGGGCAAAATAAAATAATGAAAGGAGATAATAAAAACTGGAACAAACAGCAACAAAGACTGGGGTACAGATCAAAGGAAATCAAAACACCAATAAAAAGACAGAGAAGCTAACTCAATGCTTTACTTACACTAGTGCATAAATGAATACAATAACATTAGCACATTTCATCTAATATAGTAGGTGACATTTAAATAAAGGTCCCCTCAAAATATATGATTTTTATAACTTAAGACAGAAGGGATAGAAATGAAGTACTCAGACTGTGCTTGTTTGGAGTATAGACAGCTAATATTAAGAGACTAAGGTAGACATTAAATATGTGTAACAGGAACCTGAGCCCAAAGAAGGGCTAAAGGAGTCCCTATCGACAAAAAACACATAGACTTTTCTTTTTCTTTTCTTTTCTTTTTTTTTTTTGACAATTAGTTTTTTTTGTTGTTGTTGTTGTTTTTTTGAATACCCTAATATTGTAAGAGGTTGTCTCTGTTCATTTTTTGTCCTTTGTGTTGAGCAACACCAAGCATTTTTTAAAATAACACCTATATTAGTGAAGTAAAGAGTTACATAGATTAAAGCTCAACTACCCACTGGGCAGCAATAGTTTTAAACTAGTATTTATTACTGAAAGCCTATCCATAGAACAGTTGTGCAATATTTGCTCTCCCAGGTATCGAAGGCTTATACTAATTACAGATATTGCTTATGAACACAGTGTCATGCCTCTCTATTTAAATACTGGGGAATGTCTATGAAGATTTTCTTGGGAAAATACTAAGATGATCACATTGCATGTAAAACATACTATAAATGTTTTGGTTGAACAGTTTTTATTGCTCCAGAATCTTATTTTTTTGCACCATTCCCTAAAATGTATATTCAAGGAGGTAACACTGAGAGAAATTAAGGAGAGAAAACAAACAAACAAAAAACTACATTAGGAGAAAATAATCTATAAAAGACAGCCATCCCTATTTTTCTGTCCTATTTCTGTCTTTCCATAACAATTTGTGGAACCACCAATTCTCAAGTCTAGCTGGTCTTTGTGGGTTCTTCTTTTCCCACCCTTAATTTCCCAAGTTTACCCCACTAATACTGGATACTAGAGAAAAAATGATAGAGGAGAAAAGGAAAGGGGGGATATCTAGAGAGAGGAATTACTGATTTTTAATTTCTTTTTCTTCCTTGACCAGGGCTACTGTAAAACCTCAACCAACCTCCCTAAATGACCAGCAACCACTCACCCTGCCTCTTGGAGCTCTCTCATTTTTTTTTACCCTCTAAAAATATTCCAGAATTCCAAACATGACAAAATCGCAGAAACCACACTCAGCTGGCAAAACCATGCCTCTGCGAGAGCATGAGGCAAATCACAGTCACCTGTGGTCAGTCCAAAGCAGCTGCATAGCTCCACACTTGGGATTAAAATGAAATCAGCTTCTTATAATATTTCTGTGATTTTCAAAGAACCCAAAACTCCATAATTGTCACTACACTAAAGCACAGGACAATGCATGCAGCAGACACGATCATTCACAAGTTTTCCATTTTGTAATTAGCTCCCCTTTTCTTCTAAACATTCCCCAAATTTCTTGATTGTAAGTAAACAAATCTTGGCGGTGTTAGCTCATGAGAACAATAAAATTAGTTCATAAGAATACTGCCCATCCTAATCAAACCAACGGAATGATAAAATTCCAGGATAGTGATACTTATGACTAATGGGTAGGGCTCAGGTCTCCCAATATAATCTATAAAGTGTTTGCTGATGGTTCAAGGTCAATGGAATACATTTGCATGGAGCCCACAGTCTGAATGCTTATTATGTGAAAAGGGGCTTCATTATGTAAACGATCTCTAGAGTCAATAGAGAACTCAGAGTGGGGAAGGAATTTTTAGGCTTTGATGCTTTTGTATTGCAGAACCTCTAAAGATCAGGTAACTTTAAATTGTAAAACATCTGTGTATATCCCTCATTGGCTCTATCTCCAATGAATGGAATGACACTGGGCTTGTAAAGGGGACATGCCTCCAAGTCCTGTTGCATTATTAGAAAAAAAAAAAAAGCAAGGTTAAAAGGAATGAATATTTATTTAAGTTTATCTTCTATTGCAGATATAAAATCTAGGATGTTTGAAGTAGACCACTGGACTTAGTGGTGGACTATGTAACACTCAGAAGGAACAGTCAGTAAGAGTGCTGACTTAGAAATCACGCCTCCAGCAGGGGTTCCCAGCCTCCTCATTCCTATCTCTCACTCTGTCAGGTGGCATTAATATTGCTGTTACTACAGCAAGACGTACTCATAACAAAACAGTGTTAAATTCTAAATCATAGTTTGTGAAAACCTTGGCTGAGGCCTCCATGAAAGGAAGAGAAAGGACATTTCATTTCATGGTGTGACCTTGTACTAAATGGCCAATCAAAGACTCTAATATCCTTCTACTCAAATCATTTCTGACCTCCTTTACATTATTCAAATGCCCCAAAGACAGACCATGTGGACACGGTCTGGGAAAGCCTGGTCCCCAAATAAAATATTGACGAAGCAGGCATCCATTTCCACTCAGCTTCATAATTAAGCTTATGGGAATGAGCTGTGTATAAAAGATTTGTAAGATTCCAGTTCAGGCAAGCCACTCATAAGCAAAGCAATATTCTTTTTTGTTTATTTCAAGTTCAAGTATGCTATTCTGTTTTGTTTTTTTTGTTTTGTTTTGTTTTCTTATAAAGTAGCAAAGTTAATCAATGCATGACTAATACAGAGAAGCAGGAGCCTTTCCGCTGAGAGGAAACATGGTTTCTTGGTTAACATTCCATTGCTCAGCATCCATTTTATCCAACAAGAGCTGCTTCATTATAATTTGTTCTTATGAGGTTCTGGCCTCTTTAGTTAAAAAAAAAATTAAAAGCCTTTAAAAAGTGTTCTATTTGCTCATAAGGTCTACTTGTATTAAATAGATAGTGCCTCACCATTTTCTAATATACAGTAAAGATAATATAAAGTTTTGCAATTAGTTAAAAAGTCAAAAACTCAGCAAGAAGTCTGGATTTTCCTCTCAACTATCTGCTAATGAAGGTTTCAACGTTAATTGCCTTTTC
>LR749552.1:2581511-2640708 GCA_902729485.2 Mus minutoides
GAGAGAGAGAGAGAGAGAGAGAGAGAGAGAGAGAGAGAGAGAGAGAGACTGCAGTTCCTTTTCTTCAAGTCTTCTCTGAAACCAGACACATATGGCAGAATGCTTTCATGAGGAAATATTTGAAAGAGGAAGAAGAGGAGGAGGAGAGGGAGGAGGAGGAGGAGGAGGAGGAGAAGCAGCCACTTATATTATAACAGAGTTATTTGAATACCATTTAGACTCACTCTGGAAATAGTGCTTTTGGTCATTCATGCCTACAGAAATGAAAGCCTACCATGTGCCAAGCAATAGTCAAATAGTGTTCCTATCCCAGAAAGAATTTATATCTCCATCTCTAACTTAGCTATCCACCCATGGGCAAGTGACTGATGGAGACATGGAGTTTTCTTGTGCAAAGGGTGATCATTATAGTAAGACTTCATTGTCTTAAAAACAACAAGGAAATTGGAGCATTAAGTACAGCATAGGGCCTGTGCTGGCTCTTGGGCAAAAGGGAGAGTAAGATAATTCTTGCATTCAAGATGCTTCCAATAGTAATAGTAGTAGAGAGATTATATGTTTCCATGTTGTTAATAGAAGTAGCAAGGATGAAAGCAAAGATAAGGAAGAGCAAGGAAAGAAAAGGTCTAAAATAAAATATTGGCTGTCTTTGGTGAGCCAAATCCTCTGTTGGGTGTTTGATAATGCAAGAGGCCGAATCAATTGTGGAAGTCCTGTATATGTCACCATTGCAAACTTCGGGCTTTAACAGTTAATCAATATTTAAATGTTTTGGAATTCCACTAGAAAATGTGAGTAGTAATATCCATTCCTCATAAGATTTTTATTGACTTTAGTTAACTCATGTAAACTAACTCAATCCAGAGATACTGTCAGTTATTTTTCATAGAAAATTAAGAGGAATATCAGAGACCTATTCCTTGCTGGCTGTTAAGTTCCATTTAAAGTATGCTTTGAGTGTTAGAGTTCTTACAGAGCCTTTTCCCTCAGGTGTCATAGAAACCTCAAAAGCCAATATGACCTAGCCCTGTTAACCTTCAATCCTTCTTCAATCCTTCCTCCCTTTGACTTCAGGTTTATGGTTATAGTGTATCTGTTCTGTCTTTCTTGCAGTCATTCATCTTCTGCACATTCACCGCACTCACAGAAAGCTGAGCTCGCCTTTCTCTCAAAACTTCTGCTCCCCAGTTATCTCTTAGAAATGGCTTTTGTGTCATTCCCATCATTCTCATGTCTACCACTACCAAATCAGGTGCTTGCTGTACACAGGGGTGCGACAGCAGTGACACAGAAATGTTCATCCTGTGCGCACCCTGTGTTCTGCTTTAGAGCCCTTCACATTAAGTCTGTTTCCTGTCACTCTCCATTTACAACAATTTCAGTACCTTTTGAATTGAATTAAGTTACTTAGTCCATACGGTACTTTCTGATTTTAATTACACTCTAGCTATGTCTTCCATTAATATAAGGCCTTTCTCATGACTGTAAGTTATTATAAACATATTCAACACCCATGTACATGTATTATTTCCATACTCATCAAACCTTCCAACATACTCTTTATACATCAGGATAAAGTTAAAATATCATCTGTCTTTAGTTCTTCTTATCCAGAAATAGAAATTGGTTCTTCCTTTGTGGGACTTCACCTTTTGACACTCAGAAACTCCATTTACTCAACCATAAGCCAGAAATAAACAGTCCCTCTCCCAACAAAACAGTAGTTTGAGAACCAAATGGAATAGTGTTTATTTAATACTGGAAAACTGTAAATCAATATAGAAATAGTTCTAGGCATGGAGCCAAGGGCTTTATAGACATTATCTCATTCAGTCCTGAAATATTAAATAGATACCATGAGTAAAGAAGTATATTATCATTTAATATTCTCTCTCACTCAAAATATCTTTCTATTCACATAGTGTTTCCTTCATATTATAATTTAATCTGCTTAAAATGTTTGCATACATACTAGTCTTTTGAAGATTTTCTTTAAAATTATGGATGTTTTCTAGTTTAACACTGAATTATTTGAATTTATCATGTCCACTGTAGAATACAACAGACTGTTATGCTGAGTTGCGAAATATTGTTCAACTTAATGTAGTGTCTGAGTCACATCTGAAGGGTTAAACTGTATTAATTAATTATGTAAGTTAAAAATTCCTCAGGAGCCTTGAGGCAAAGGATCAATTCACAGAGCAGGAGAACAGGGTGGAAAGGAACCTAATTAGGCATGTGATTAACACTTTCAGGTATGTAGTGATAACAAATACAATAAATGTATTTAGAATAAGCTTTAGGACCATCTAAAGACATCATGTGAACATTCTCAAGGCTATTTTTACTCTGATCAGATGTGTTTTTGTGCAAATATATATATATATATATATATATATCCAAAGGTACTCATCAAAGACATCATTTGAACATACTCAAGGTTATTTTACCCTCATTATATATATGGTGGTGGTGGTGGTTGTGTGTGTTTGTGTGTGTGTGAGTGTGTGTGAGTGTGTGAAAGTACTAAAGGTACTACCTTGAAAGAAACAATGTTTCAATATATAGGTTAAAAAGTCAGTAATGCTATATCAGGGTCCTTTCAGCAAAATCTTGCTGGCATATGCAATAGTGTCTGCGTTTGGTGGCTGATTATGGGATGGATCCCCGGGGTGGGATAGTCTCTGGATGGTCCATCCTTTCATCTTAGCTCCAAACTTTGTCTCTGTAACTTCTTCCATGGGTGTTTTGCTCCCTATTCTAAGGAGGAATGAAGTATCCACACTTTGGTCTTCGTTCTTCTTGTTTTTCTTGTGTTTTGCAAATTTTATCTTGGGTATTCTAAGTTTCTGGGCTAATATCTACTTAGGGTCTGCAACCCTATAGATGGAACAACAATATGAACTAACCAGTACCCACAGAGCTCATGTCTCTAGCTGCAAATGTAGCAGAAGATGGCCTAGTCGGCCAACATTGGGAAGAGAGGCTCCTTGGTCTTGCAAACTTTATATGCCCCAGTACAGGGGAACACCAGGGCCAAGAAGTGGGAGTGAGTGGGTAGGAGAGGAGGGCAAGGGGAGGGTATAGGGTACTTTCGGGATAGCATTTGAAATGTAAATAAAGAAAATATCCAATAAAAATCCCTTATATTATATTTTTAAAAAGTCAGTAATGCAATTTAGATGGCAAAAGTCTTTCACACAGTCATGTGTTTGAACCCTTGGTCCTCACCTGATTGAGATGTTTTGAGACATTATGGAACCTTTAGAACATGGGGCCTATTTGGCAGCCATAGTGCCATTGAGATTGGCTACTACTGGTTGCAACTTGGTTCCAGTTTTATCCTGAACACAGAATGTTCCATAGACATGTGAAAAGGAGAGCCTGAGTCACTTTTCCCCAGGGAATAACCCTTCTTTATGTTAGGTATTTGATCAAAATGAGAAAAGTAACTGCTACAGCAAATTAAAAAAAAAATTTTATTAGATATTTTCTTTATGTACATTTCAAATGCTATCCCGAAAGTTCCCTATACCCTGCCCCTGCCCTGCTCCCATACCCGCCCACACCCACTTCTTGGCCCTGGCATCAAATGCTATCCTGAAAGTTCTCTATACTCTCCCCCCCACTCTGCTCCCCACCCACTCCCACTTCTTGGCCCTGGCATTCCCCTGTATTGGGGCATATAAAGTTCAAAAGACCAAGGGGCCTCTCTTCCCAATAATGGCCGACTAGGCCATGTTCTGCTACATATGCAGCTAGATCTAAGGAAAATAAAGAGAACACTGTGATAAGAATTTATCCTCTCAAACCATGAATTATAAACCAGTTTAAAACATATTGATATGGTGCAGAATTTTAGTGACCCTCTATAACTGGGTTTACTTTTTTCCTAATTAAACACACTGTATCTGTATCCCTTGAAATAGTATGTCTGACAAAACACACTTTCTCTTGTTTTTGATAGACAGCAAATCTAAAATAACTCAAAGGAACAAACAAGCATTGTGGAAGTAGCTTCTTTTATCCTGGAGACTAAATGCATTTGCAGAGAGGATTACATTTTGTTTGGCAATTTATTTTATTGACAAAACATATTTCATCACATATTCCATCACGTTCAGCAGACAAATGCATGTTGTCAAATACCCTATTTCCTGCTTTTGATGAAAAGCACACATTTTTCAAATTCCCTGGTTTTTAAATGGGGGAGTCCTCCAGACGAGCTCCATTTGCTGCGATTTGGCCAGAGGTGTCTCGATTTGGACTGCATCCAAGCTATCCGACTCCTTCCACTCTAATATAAATTAACCTCTCAGGGAACATTAATGTCCATCTCCACCCATAAAAGCATCAAAATTCAGTTTACTTTGTAATCAGTATGATAGGATCCTATTGTCTAAACATAAAATTCAGATGGTTCCCATACACATACCAGCTGCTAAAATGCAATTACCCTTTACAAGGTAACGCATATTCAAAGTAAATATTTAATCTACCTTATTTGTATATCTGTTTAACGTTGGTAATTCAATTATTCTGTGTCCTTTCAGTATTTGCCCTCATGCCTGATATACGTATTAAATTATAAATAAGTTCTTAGAGGTCAAGAAAAAGATCTGGGTAATGTGTTCTGAGGAGTACTCGGCTCAGTGTGTCCTGAAGACAGGTGTTTCATATTTTTTTTTATTTGTAACACAAGGGTAGGGACTTACACACACACAGAGACACTCACTCACACACACACACACACACACACACACACACACACACACATGCACACACAAGTACTTCTACACATTCACAAATTTCAAGGGATACAGAAACTGACAATCCCAGGCCTTGGCCTCTGCTGGTTTACAATCTAGTTAGTAGCTATGTATGATAATAAGCAATTATGGCATACGATGACCATAGCAACAATGGAGTTGTTGTTAGAATGCACAATACAGAGAGATGGGCACCATTCAGATGAGGTGCTTAGGAAGTTGTTTGTAGAATTGAACAGAAGGCTGACAGTGGAAACAGTAAAAACGTGGCAAGCAGGGTATGTGTGCTGTGCATGTCAAGATACAGAAGCAAGACACAGTGATTAGTCCTCATCAGATTTTACTTACTAAAAGGGATTAGAATGGTCACAATGAAGAAAGCTGTGGGTCGAGAGTGACTGCCTGTATTTTCACTGCCTCCTGAGTGCTGGGATTAAAGGCGTGCGCCACCACGCCCGGCTTAAATACAGTATTTCTATAAACTGAACAAAACCTCCAAATGAGCTGGGCGGTGGTGGCTCACACCTTTAATCCCAGCACTTGGGAGGCAGAGGCAGGCAGATTTCTGAGTTCGAGGCCAGCCTGGTCTACAAAGTGCTCCTGGACAGCCAGGGTTACACAGACAAACCCTGTCTCAAAAAAAAAAAAAAATCAACCAACCAGTCCACCAAACAAACAAACAAACAAACAACCAAACAAACAAAAAACCCTCCAAATGGCTAAAATTAATTATCCTACTGCTGATTATTATGGGAGCATGATATAACTCTTTGAATCATTAACATAAATGCAAAGATATTTTAAACTTCCAGAAAAGAAAAACAACTCTTATTTTGTTAGAGATTCCACCAGTTTCATTATTTTTCTATTTCTAGGACTAAGTACTTGAAGAATGACGCCAGTGATACCCAAGCATAAACCTCAACACTGTGGTGTTGCTTCTCTCAATATAAACTAATTTAAGATGAATAACTGCAATTACTGCCTTTTTAATTTGTCCCTCCTCATGTTGAATTTTGTGTCACCTTGTAGCATTTAGATCATGTCCCATTTGCTCCAATTCAGCTTCTGAGTCATCAAAACGTTTGAAATAGGTCTGAAAATAGCCTGAATTAATTCTCTGGATTGCTGGGTACAACAGATATACAAGAGAAGCATTTTATCATCTTTAAGGGAAACTTATCTTCCTGGGGGTGTGATAAAACCCCAGGCGTCTCAATCACCTCTCCAGGGTGTCAGAAACATTATAATAATACAGAGGGGCAAAGTGAAAGTGAAATGTCCGGTATTTACAGAAAAGAGGCGAGGAGGATGCTCAGACGCGAAAGCAAGAGAAGGACTTTCGTTCCATTGTCAAGAGCAATTTGGAGGGGCTTTGGGAGAGGCAGCAGGCCAGCAAAAGTGGTCTGGCAGAAAGGAGAACATTGTGGAGGAGAAAATCACGGGCTTTGCAGTTACAAAGAACTCTCAGAATAACTGGCATGCTTCAGGTGATCGCAGCTGGTCTCCAGGGACCAGGGGAGCTTCAGTGAAGCCTCCTCCTCGCTCAGGCATATCTGGGCCCTCACAGCAGGACTCACCAACACTGCTTCTCCAACCAGTGCTGCCTCTTTCTGGTTTCTGTGGGATGATCACGGAGAAAGAATTTTTTTTTCACCCAGGGTCTGTAATAGCTGTAATTAAAGCCCTTTAATCACCCAAAACCCAGTGTGTGGGAACTTGGCTGAAATTGTACATAATGAAAGCAAAAGGCTTTCTTTACACCAGGAACGTTGAAGGGCACTCTCTTCTTTTCTTTTTTTTTTTTTCTTTTTCTTTCTTTTATTTAGTTTTTTACTTTTTATTTTATTTTATTGTTAGAATCTGATAGGCCCGTTCTTTAGGTAGAAGGAGACTCTGTAGGAAGTGTTTACCTGAGGTTCCCATTGCTATCTGCCAAAGGAAGGGGCCAAAGCAGAGAGCAGCAGTTAGAGGATTCAGCCAAGGCAGGCACAGGCTGGCTGCCAGTAGGCTCATGTGATTCATCTCTAAGGTCACCCAGCTACCTGAGTGAAAGCTCCTTTTCCATGGTCACTTGGGCTGCAGCCTAGACCAACTTTCCTCAAGTCAGCTGCAGTGAGCGTCAAAGGGCACCAACGTCTGCATGCTTATTTTGTATTATTTTACAGTCTTCAGCCAGCTCCGCATTTCCAAAACTAGCTGGAAACACCTGTAGTTGTTCTGCAAGTCTACCTCAGGTCAATTTCAATCTAGTTATGACTTATATGACTTATTAATATGAGGACACAGTACCTGCTAGTTCAGTAAAATAAAACCTAGAAACACCAAAGGAGCGTTGATAAATGTCAAACGCTGTGCCTAGTGTGTGGCAGAGATTATCTCATGGAAGTCCCCAAAGTGATGATGCTCTAATTCCTGTGATATAGGTGAGGACCTGAGAATCTATGTGCCTTGATCAGAATCAGGCAGTTAAAGCTAGAGTTGGGAATAATAGTCATAGGTCAGGTTTCACATCTTATGTTCTTAACAGCTCTCTCTCTCTCTCTCTCTCTCTCTCTCTCTCTCTCACATACACACACACACACACACACACACTCACACACTCACACACTCACACACAGAGAGAGACAGAGAGACAGAGTCAGAGATAGAGAGACAGAGTCAGAGATAGAGAGACAGACAAAAAGACAGAGAGGCACAAAGAGAAGAGGGAGAGAATGAGATTCTCTGTCAAAGGAAAAAATATTTTAGCAACAAAATTTCACATGCAGAAATTGTAAAACAGAGACTGGGCAGATCCTGAGGTTCTTGCTACCATGCAGATTTCAGGACCCTAGTTTCTGAGCAGGGGATTCCAGAGAGAGTTGTAGACTTCAAACCATGCCCTATAGCAAAAGCTCTTGATGATTCCGACACAGAACATCTATATTTGATGGAGGCACGGCTGCAGAAGCATTGAGAGAGTGCTGAGTTGCTAAGGAATAAGAAAAGTCCTTCTTGGTTCTTTCAATCAGTTTGCAGCATCATATGCCTTGCTACAATACTCTTCTTGATCATAGGTGCTGGCCCTTCTAAGCTGTCTAATTTAGATAGAATGCTAACAACATTAACTCATCCTTCTTTCAGTGTCTTCCTTTTAATGAGCAAAGCTTCAGGACTCTGTCTTTGCCTTAAGTAAGGTCACAGCTGGATTAGGTCTTATGTTTCCCAGCTGCTGATCCACATTTTAGTGATGAAACAGAAACACTCACACCCAGGTGGGAGGAAGTTGCAACAGCATGAAGTGACCAATGGAAGCTGATAAAGCTGGGGTGCTTTCAGGGTGTGTGTGGTCAAGTCTTTCAAGCCTAGAACCCAAACATAAAGCTCTCTTAAAAGCTTGTCATATCTCCCCTGACAAATGGAAAACATCCCCTCTCTTTTTCTCAATACATAAATGGGAAAACATCCTACACACACACACACACACACACACACACACACACACACACACACAAAACAAACAAACATACAATAACAAAATACAGAAAGAAACAGAAAAGCCAAGCATTTAAAGGATTGCAACTATTCTTCTCTGGATGTGTGTTACTTGCTTGGAGTGCACTTAACTGACCTACAGTCCATTCTATCAGGACCAAATGTATTGACTTCCTTATGGTATTCATCATGATCCTTGTTAAGTAGTTTTTTAAAAATGCACTAGAGCAGAAATAATTGCACAAGATTAATTTGTATTCATTTTCCAGATGGTGGACACATAAAGGTAACATATTTCAGCATAATTCATTTGCTTGGTTTAGAATTCTAAAACTCCAAGAATAAAATCAGTGAAAATTTTGATATATTACCATTATAAGTAATATATTAAAATATTATAATTGTAATCACAACACCTACTTAGGTTACAAGTGACTTCCACAAAGGAAAAATGTCATCATCCAGGTGGCTGGGCAGATGGCTCCACTGGTGAGTTTTTTGTCCTGCAAGAATGAGGCCCTGAGTTTAGATTCTCCAGCATTCACATGAAAAAAAAAACAGCAGGCCACCTGCCACACATCTGTAATCCCCACTCTAGGGAGGCAAAACAGATGGGACCCTGGAGCACATTGATCAGCCAGCCTAGCCCAATTGATTAGATCCAGGTTTAGGGAGAGACCTTGCCATAAAATTTAAGGTGGAAAGTGTTTGGAAAAGACATCTACTGTTGGTCAATGCCTCCATATGCATAGGCATGCACAAGGACCCATATCAATAATGACAAATACATGTACACACACAGACACACACACAGACCCCCCCCCCATCAAACAAGTGATCATCAAGTTCAGTGATAATAGGCTCATCTCTTTTACATGGTTACTTCCAAGCCAGCCAGAGCTACAAGGTAGGCCCTGTCAAAGAAAAAGAATAAGAGAAGGAAGAGGAGAAGAAAAGAAACAGGAGTAGAAAGAAGAAAAGGAGAAAGTGGAAGAGGACGGAGAAAAGAATAAAGAAAAAAGAAACTAGGTATGGTTATTCTACTTCTTAAGCATGTGTTACATGCAAAGCCATTTTCTAATTATTATTCTATCAACCTTATAATCTCAAGGGAAGACTCCAAGGCCTGACACTATTATTGACGTGTCAGGTGCTTACAGGCAGGAGCCTAGGCTGCCTCCAAGAGGCCCAACAAGCATCTGACTGAGACAGATTGAAGAGACTTAGACCCAACCAATGGAATGAAGTCAGGAACTCCTGTGGTCGAATTAGGAACAGGCTGGAAGAAGCTGAGGAGAAGGGCAACCCCATAGGAAGACCAGTAGTCTCAATTAACCTATACCCCTGAAATCTCTCAGACACTGAGCCACCAACCAGGCAGCATACATGAGATGGTCTGAGGCTCCGACACATATTCAGCCAAGGACTGCCTAGTCTGACTTCAGTGAGGGAAGAACCACCCAACTCTTGAAAGATTTGTGGACCCAGGGAGTGGGGAGGTCTGGTGGGATCGGATGGGGTGAGGAGAGACAGGGTCAAGAGGAATGGGATGAAGAACTGTGGGAGAGCAGACTTGGAGGGAGGTAACAACGGCTGGACTGTAAAAATTAAAAGTATAAATAATAATAAAATTAAGAAAAAAAATATGTATCATGAAAAATGACTTCTTGAAAGAGCCTTGTTTTTTCCTCATACAATACCAAAGATAGGGATCTGCAATAGAAAGAATTGTTCTCTACTTTGGAATAAATGTATAAGAACTTGCCAACATTGTCTTGCTACCATAGAGACCATCCATCTGGCTGACATTGGATCTTCTGGTCATGGAAATGCAGATGTCTGATTACGACTCATGCATTGAATTACAGAAGCATCATAACTGTCACCATTTTTTGTGTGCAAAAACTGAAGTTGAGTGTCCAGTTGATTTTTCCCTCCATCTCACACTAGCCCTTTTCTGGTAAGTATATGTGAGGAGCAAGGTGAGGCAGTGAGAACCACTCACTTCCATTATCCACTAGCAGCATGCTACATTATGTTTTGAATATTTACCTTAATTTACAAATACCTGTGATGGCAGTAACCATAAGGAAGAAAATCTTGGTGAAATGCCCCTTCGTTTCTCTCCTTTTCTTTCTGTAACTAATGAACATTTTAACACACCAACCCTCACAGAATACACTAGTTTAGATTATGTTTAAAGTAAGGAAATCCTGCCTATCTATTACCTCACCAGGCTAGACAGTGGCACAAATATCAGTCATTGACAAGCCAATGCCTTGAGCGCTTCACTCTGGAAAAAGGCATTAGTTAGCATTTAGATGGATGACGGGGCAGCAGACAGTGACGTCTGCACCAGGCAGAAAGGCATCCAGCGTGCTCTGGACTGTGTAAGCCTTCATGACTGGCTGACTAGATCGCGGACAAAAATGACTCATAGAACAAGATAAAGAGAAAAGCTGGTTTCAGCAATTTCAAGAAGAAAATGTCCTGGGGCCAGATCTATCCAGGCTGCATCAGACTCACCGATTAAAATTTACAAGGCTGCCATGAAAGAGAATGCACCCTTTACTTAACTTTTATCACTCCCGCTTCCTCTAGGTCATCTACTCTGTCCATTCCCAAAATGTCCATGTACATCTCTTATATTACATCTCTTATATTGCATACTACACAGGAAATCTCAGTCCAGAGGGGCTGGGAGGCTGAGACTTCAGAGGACATGCAACAGTCTGGGTTGGGATTAAGCAGAAACTTTGGACTCTAGGAAATTATAGGGACATTTATCCAGGCAAATGGGATTTTCAGAGGTGAGGTGGATGTTGTTGGTGTGGCCAGGTAGGGTGAAGGGGAGTCCAAAATCTCAGCTGAAAATGACTTTGAAGATTAAGTGTCTTGAGCATTCAGCAAGTGATAGGTTCACAAAAGGTAGCAGAAGGGTTCCATCCAAGTAGAGCCAGAGTGAGAAGGAATGCAGACTCTGAAACTTGTGATGATGAAGAGGTTGGAAAATACGGTTGAGATTCAGACCGAAATTACAAATTTGCAAAAGAGCAATCTTCCCACAATTAAAGACTTTTTTTTTTAGTAGTTTAGTATTTGTACTATTTGATCTGGAGTCTCTCTCAGTAGCCCAAGCTAGCCTTGAACTCACAATGTAGGTGTGAAGTATGAGTCACCATGCTAAGCTTATCAAAAGCCATTTGTAAATTTCTTTAGAAGATTTATCTAGTCTCTTTATGAAAATGGTCAGTGTACTAGGTGGGTATATTAAATGGTACGATGTTATCCTTCCATGATGTGTGTGTTAATGAAAACATATCCATAGTGTCTCAAGAAAACATGGTGCTTTTCAATTAGAATGGGATTCTTCCAAAAAGAAAACTATAAGGGACACGTCTAGAAACTGAAGGATCCTGGCCTCCTGGAGAGATTGCACTTTGCAGAATCATACTCAATTGCCAGAATTCAAGCCCCATGATCTGGGTTTACTGTATGAATTTTACTTATTACTTTTTTTTCTCTGTTGACATGGCCTCATTTTAAAATTAAATTGAAAAAGGAAAGTAAAATGTCAGGTAACCCTGCATTGTAAATCACTCCAAGGATTTCTGGTAAACACAATAAAATGAGTGTCTGATTTGCCCTTTCTACCTTCCAACCTTCACTATTCTGGCACCTTCACCACTGTTTTCCAAACTGCATGTTTCCTTGTATTTCCCCTTGATTTCAGTTTTCAAAATTGGAGTTCTTTTGCTTCCTGTGTGCTCTTGTCCCAGTCAACACATTGTTCAACATACTGACTATGACCTCTATCTAGGATTGTCTTCATTTTCATATGGTCTTTCTCATCATCTATACCAATCCCACTTATTTATCTGCTTCATGGCTTATCATTGAGACCTTCGACAATATGCTTTGTCATTGAAGAAAGGCCACAACAGACATATAATCACCCATGTATGCATTTTCTGTATAATATTTTTTTCATGTTTACAATGTGCTTTTATACCCTGATACTCCTGTAGACCCAGAAAACTCTCAACGAATAGAGTTACATCTCCATTATCTATGTTTCTTCTTTCAAGATCTGTGACTGATGAAATCATCCCATGAAGGTTTGTAGAACTTATAAATATGTGCAAATTTCAACTGTCAGTCTTAAGTTGGATATGGTACATTATATCAAGAATCTTAGCCTTTAAGGAGGCCAAGGACAGGGCATTGCTCTGAGTTCAGGCTAGCATAAAGGATACAATGAGTTCCAGAGTAGCTTGGGTTACAAAGTGAATGTATCTTTTCCCCCTGCTTAATACAGACATGCAAAGACAAGAACACTTTATCAGACTCTAAGGCATCTGCTTTCTTAACTACCTTTACATCATAGAAAGTGAATGTTGGAAAGATTTGCCTGGTCATTGATTATATTTGGCTCTTGACTCAGAGGATTAAGTAAACCACCTGCAATGAACCCAAGTCTTCTCCAGGGTAATAAGTAGCAGGTGGCTTAATCAAAGGATCTCACAATGTTTTCGGAGATAGTGGTCACTCACTTCCAGTTTACTGCAAAGTCATTTTGAAAAAGAAAAAGAAAAAGAAAAAGAGATAAATTCTAGATAGTGACTAGCAAAGGTTTTCTTTGTTATATGTTTTGTATGAATCATAAAGAAGAATAAAAATGTGCCTACTAATGGCTCAAGCCAAACAATCGTATCGAACAATTTTGTAGAACTGTATAAACTCAAAAATTGTCCTTCATACATCACTCTGAAATCTCTAGACTTCAGAGATCGTTTGGGATAGGAAGGATAGGAAGCAGAAAACACTTTCCTAGAAGAGAGAGAAAATTAATTCAAACAATAAAAAACCTTGAAGTGATATAATCGAACACTCATTTAATGAGAATGTGTGTGTGTGTGTGTGTGTGTGTGTGTGTGTGTGTGTGTGTGTGCATGTGCACTCACGCATGTATGCATGTGTGCATGAATGTTTACCAAAAGGGGCTTGGGAGATGGCCACATGGATAAAGTCCTTGGTTCAAGCATGAGTACTCAAGTTCATAACCACAACAGCTATAATAAAACCCATCAGGTCAGTGCATGTCTATAACCCTAGCAATGAGCAGGGGATAGAGAAGAAACAGGAAGATCCCACAGCTAACTGGCAGTCCCATCTAGCCACAGTGATAAGTTATGGGTTCAGAATAAGAGCATACCTCAAACAATAACATAAGAAAAACAGAGGAGGATATCCAACATCAACTTTAGCCTTCTATAGCAATTTCACACTTGGGATAATGCCCTCCCACATGTGCATACAAATGTACATACTACACACAAACATACACATATTCATACACACACACACACACACACACACAAAAAGAGAGAGAGAGAGAGAGAGAGAGAGAGAGAGAGAGAGATACAGAGAAACTTTATGAAATGATGTGGTGCTTTAAATATAAGCAATTTATTTTATATAAACTCATTCAACAAAAATATTATATATATATATATATATATATATATATATATATATATATATATATATATAAAACACATTTATATATGAATGAATGAAATTCTCTATTGAGGATAACCTTAAATATGTAGTCAAGTTATCATAGTTTTCATTCTTATAATTATTGGTTAAATGTTGATAGCTTTTCTTCTTTTCTTCTCAGTAGCTATTCCATATGCCTAAGATGAAATCACTGGGCCTTCCTTATTATCCTCCTGGCCAATAGTCATCCCTGAGATCTGTGTTCCAACAACAACAGCACTTTGATGACTCCTATTAGTCTTTCAAAGCCCAAGAACTATGTCAATTATCTCTTAATTTAATACCCTCAATATTACTTCAGCTGTATTTTGTCAACTGTTCAAACCCTCTTGCACTATTCTGGAAGCTAAAGGGATCCACATGATCCTTCCTTATCTGGTTGGTAATATAAGGCTCAATTGGTTCAACCATGGATTGGCCAGCTGACTCTGTCTAGCCAGGACTGTCAATGTCTGGATTCAACACACAGCCAATGGAAAAGCATGATTGACTGGCATCAGTGGGTACTACTTGCCCTCATTGATCTTACTATCCCAACTCTCACCTGGAGCTTACCTCATGTCTTACACTGCCAGATCTCCAGTTTTTCACATCTTCTTTGTCAAGCTTGTTTGTCTTAGCTTTCTGGGGATTCATGAAGCTACTTCCTATCCTTTCAATGAGCTATTTGTTTCCTGTTTGTATTAAGTACAAATTAGAATCCAGGCTCATAGAAAGACAACATAGAAAGAACAAGACAGAGGAGTGGAACAGAAAAGAAGCTGAGAAACATAGGGCTCCCTTAAGAACAACCACTGCTGGGGAACCCTGGGCTAGAAACTAAGAAAACGTTCATGTTTCACAAAAGTGCCCACTGACATCCTGGATACACCCAGAGAGCATCTTTTCCTTGTCTTAGAAGTTCCATCCTCCAGGGGAATTCTTTTCCATGGAAAATCTCCTAAAACAGTGGTTATCTACCTTTCTAATGCTAAGATGTTTCATACAGCTTCTCATATTGGGATGAGCCACACCATATAATTATTTCCATTGCTACCTCATAACTGCAATTTTGTTACTGTTAGTAATTATAATGTAATCTTTTTTTTTTTTTTTTTTTTTTTTTTGGAGACAGATGCTTGCCAAAGGGGTCATAGGTTGAGAACCTCTGTCCTGGAGTTAAGTCAGGATTCTCTGCTATTTTCTAAGACGATTAAATAGTAGCCCATGGAAAAACCAGGATATCAACCTGGTGGCTCTGAGGAGAACTGTGGAAATATCAATGAATCTCTGATTGTCAATATGGGTTGAAAGAAAAAGAGACCCAAACCTACACTTCCAAGTCAGAAACAGAAGGGGCATGGGTGAACCCTGTCATCCTCACTGCCACATTCACATTCCTAGGAGGGAAAAGGCTGCTGATTTCTTTGCTTGGAGCATAAGGTGTACTTCTTTCACTATTTTTTTTTTTTTGTCCTGTGAAGTATTCGCCTTTTTTCATGTGCTTGTCAGGGCTCATAATTTTAGTTGTGACTATAGCACAGTTGTTAAAAATATGGATTTTGCCTGCAAACACAGTCCCAATCTAATGTCATCGCATCTTACTATGTGACATTGTACATAATTTTGTTTCTTTTTTGTGTTTTTTGTTTTATTTTGTTTTTAGTTTTCTCTATGTTGTTTAATAAATGATGCTAAGAGAAAGCCCTCATCATAGAGGTCTTGCAGAAATTCAGGGAGATGTTCTGCGTAAGGCACTTAGCACTGACACAGTGCAAGACAGATCCACTAATGTTAGCTGTACAGATCAGCTCTTATAATATGGTACAGTAATTTCATTCTATTTTAATTCATATTGACTCTATAACCTAAATCTAGAGCTGACAATGGAGATCATTTTGTGTAAATGGCTAGATAGGGATTAATTTTTAATTAATTGCTAACTAAAGTAATATTTTTAAGTATTATGGCCCAGACTACCTCATCACCATTATTTGACTCTCTTGTGACATTTTAACAGACACTATACATATACCAGTAGGTATGTTGTGTCTTTATAAAATCTTTTTGATAGAAGGCATTAAAATGTTAATATTGTGCAATTTTTACATCATTCAAAGTGTCTTTTCCCTACAACCTGACAAAGGAAGTCAATCTTTACATTAAGATTACACAAACAGGTGCAGGTCATGTGTATCTCAAGGACTACAGTATCTAGCCTTGGATAAATATAGATGAGTCCAATGACCCTCATTTGTGACAAATACACATTTCAGCCTTCTACCAGAAGCTTCTGTCAAATGACATGCTGATAGACAATATGGTACAACTTGATCAACCAAGCCAGTGCTGCCGTACGGGGGCTCCTCCTTGGAGTGTCATGAACACCACATCAAGTGCCAAGATCTCCTTGACACTGCATTCTTTAAACTTTCAACAAAAAGTCACCACAGATATTCAAGTCTATTTCTACTTGGTTGTGAGAAAGATTCTTTCTCCTTTCATTCTATTAGAAGCATCTTGAAAGGAAATTAACAGTTTGTCACCTTAACGGTGTGAAATTATGCAGATGAAAACTGTAATTTTTTAAAGATAATGTCTCCGATTCATTTATATTCATAAGCATTTACTAGAAATATCGATATCTAGAAGAATCTTTTTCTTAAAAAATAGCTTTGCAAATCATAAAAATATCTCTAAATTAAAAGGATTTGCTGAACTGTGCATTGACTTTGTTATAGATCTAATCCCACTCTCAACAAGCTATACCTTAATTATTTGTATAATGTGCCAGACTCTGTACACCTACCTACTTACCCTTTGACATAAAACATAGGGGATAAAGCATGTTCTATGCCTCCTGTATCTTATCTGGACCATACTGCAACCTGGTTCAATAAAAGCAATTGCCTTATTCAAATCTCCACTAAAACTGATACCCATGTAAAATCGATTGTATTTGTCTTAATGGTTATCCCTACATATGTAAATTTTATAAACACCCCAAAGTTTGAAAATTAGAGTCAACGTTTCTTGACAGCTTCCATTTGCCCTGCCCATCCTCCCCTTAAAGGTCCTCAAGTTGGCTTATAATTCTAATATTCCAATAAATGGTTCCACGTCTGGTGATCAGAGTTATATTTCCTCATTTAAAAAAAATAATCACAAAAAGCTCTTTCTATATGCTTGGCTTCTCCTTCTGTTATTACCCACTTACCAGTAGTTTCACATACAGCCAGGCATGAGCCAAACAGGGCAATCATAAAAAATACTGACTTAATATAATTTGCCTCCATGGCTGCTGGGAGAGCAGAAAGCATTGAGAAACTGTTTTGTGTTTATTAGCGAAGCTACTGTAGAGGGTGATTGGGGTTTCATTATAAGGGGCCTGAAAACAGTTTTAGCACAAATGCCAATATACATTTTAGAATCCAGTGCAATTTTAAGTATTTTCACTCAAATGGTTTTGCAGAGTCTACAACTCAAATGAGAAGGATATTGTGTTTTCACGCCACCAGCAGCTACGGTAGTATTTGCTGCATTGATCTCCATTGTGAAGGCTTCAAACCTTTCTATTTTCATGAAATGTAATGGGCAAATATATTCCCTGGTATCCCGAGGTATGATTAGTTACCAAGCAATCAAAGAAATCACAGTGAGGCATACTTCTGACAGAAATTAGAAAGAGTAAAGATCACTTCTCTATTTATGTTACATAGCAAATCACACAATACCTCATCGATGGGTCTGTATACATTAGCTACCCACCATGGGCTGCTGGAAGCTCAGACATCAATGAAAAGATCTTTGTCAATTGCTGTATGCCTCATTATCGCACTAAGATTTCTTGGCAACAATTAACAGTTACCCAATTCATAGAAATTGCCTTTATTATTTTTGAAGCAGCTACTTTCTTTGGCTTTAATGACTAAGAGAATAGAGACAGATGTCTCTGTTGCTAGGGAGACTGAGTTTTAAAAAAATAACTTGAAATGAAGTAAATAAGAGACTCCTATCTTTTTTTTTAAACGGAGAATTCTGTTAGTTTTGAATTAACTATTTGTTTTTAAAACAAACCCACAGAGGCACTAGTTTTCTTTTTATAGGGAAATGAATTAGAATACTTTATTATCATTCTTTTCTAAGACTAATAAATTACCTCTTTTAAAAAAAAGAACGAAAAGAAAAATAGGGCCACCTGCGCACTCAGTACCAATTGAGGCCACTTTTCAGAAACTGGCACTTGCTTTGTACTGCTACCTGAATTCAAGAGAAATTACCTTTTTATGTCACCTGTCAATCCTCCATTACTGAAGACAAAACAGCTCCGCCCTGAACTAGGAGCACCCAGGACTTGCAGACAAGCTTGCCAGCAGTTCTTACATCTGACCCAGTTTCACTCAACAACAGCCCTGAGCTGAGACCCCTAGATTCTGGAAACAAAATCAATCAGACCAAGCACTGTTGGGCAACTACACCTATCCTAAGTTATGTGTCTTTCTTAAAAGCATCTTTCTATCAATCCTCCTCATCTGCCTTTATGTCCTGACACCTAACAACACACTACATTTTCGTTTGCTGAGACCAACCCTTCCTTGCCCATCCCTCTTGCCAGTCCACTCTTAACCTCTGTATTCTTTAATGATATGCTACACAAGGAGGAAAAATAGAATCTTGTTTAGGATTTAGGATCCTTTAGGATCTAAATAAGATCATGCCAATAACTTCCTCATCCTGTACTAACTGCACAATTACTAGACATCAGCTTTCACTTTAAATATTATCCCTGAACTGAAAAGCCATTTGCTGTCTGTTTTGCTTTGATATCTGAATAGTATTTTGAAATACAGAAAACTGTTTTGTCTTTTCCATAGTGAGGGTTACATGCTTTCATCATATTTAATAATTATTCATAGAACTGAACAAAAACACTGTTTTTTTTTCTTTTTTCACATTTTAAAATTGGATATTTTCTTCATTTACATTTCAAGTGCTATCCCATAAGTCCCCTATACCCTCCCCACACCCTGCTCCCCTACCCACCCACTCCCACTACTTGGCCCTGGCATTCCCCTGTATGGGGGCATATAAACATTGCTAGAACAAGGGCCTTTCCTCCCAATAATGGTCATTAATGAGAATGTTCAGAATTAGAGCTGTAACTGGGTTTCTGTGAACTGAGACATAGGCACAAATCATAATTTTCTTCTACTAAAAAATTTTTTTTAAGTTTTATTGTTTGTTGTCTGTGTTACAAATTCTACAGTAAACAATTTTTACAGGAAATTTTTAAGAACTTTCTGTACTTTTGATTGATTCCTTAAGTTATTGGACTAAAATAATACAGGAAATAGAGAAACAGTGAAGTCACAGTGGTGAAAGGTGGGCCCAGATAACACAGTGGAGTATTTAGGAAGATGCAATATCTCTGTGTTCCATGATGCTGGACTCAAGTCCTATGTCATTCTTAGTCAGACTGGGCTATAATCAGTTCTCAAGTGTTCCAAGTCTCAGTATTGCTGATGCCAAACTCTAATCAATTTTTGGTGAAGGTTAAGATGTGGTAGTAGGTATACGTTTTTGGTCCATGCCACCCATGAAGGAAGTACTCAGTGAGTAGCAGAATTCACTGTTATTGTTCGCATTTGAAAGCTAATATGTTGGGAATCATCACTGGGCACAATTTTGTAGACCAAAGTTTGTAGAAATCTTGGATAGTTTATGTTCTTCCATGGCAGTTATGTTCTTGTCACTCAGAGGTACTCATTTTAGATCCCACTGTGAACTGTTTTCAATTACACTTTACAGAATTCATTATCTTAGGAAGTAGGGTTAAATAGTCCTTGATCATCCCACCCAAACATGCTAGCTTGCTTTGCTCTGGGACAGATTCACTGTACCTTATAAGACGTACTAGCTCTGTGCAAAGACTACAGACAGACAGACTTGACAAAGAACATCTTCTTTCATTTGAAATCCATAACAATGCATGTTGGTTATTGAAATTTCTTGATGAATTTAAACTACATTTCTTTCTAATAGCAGAGAATCTTGGCTTTACCATCTATATACTGAACACTATTGAGCATATACTTATTATATGCAAGGTACCAGTCTAGGTACCCAGAAATATTAATGCTATTTAAGTCAGAGATAGCACATGCCTAAATTTTAGTGGCAGAAAATAAAAAGTAAAAGCATAAACCAATAAAAGTTATTGGCTTTATAGATTGCCATGGGGAAAAACAAATAAAAGCTAATTTGTGCTTCACCTTATGTTCATTTGAGAATGTTAGGAGGCTGGTTCTTAAGATTCCCTGATATTTACTAGACAGATCTTGAAATTTCTCTTCATAGGGATCCCAGAATGGTTACCTCTACATCAAGAGTCAAATGTACAAAAACCCTAACTTTGTAAAGGACCAATTGAAGGGCATCAGTACAGTAGAGGCAGGGAACAACAAGTTCCAAGAAATATATACTCATGTGTATAGAGAATTCAGACAGCTGGCTTCAATGTATGAGCCTGGGACAGGCTTCGTCAAGTATGCATGCCTAAGCCACATCTTACATCAATTAAAATCACAGTCTCTGGTTAAATAGACCCCAGGCATTGTCTAATGACCTTCCTGTCTTCCTGTGTGCATGTGTGTGCAGGTATGTGCATAAATGTGCACATGCATCTGTAATGTGGGGGATGTTAAGGTTTCTTAGATTTTAAGTACAGCTAGTATTGACAACCATTGACAAAACATCATAATCATTGATATGGAGTTGTGGTTAGTATGTCATTTTCATGCTCTGGGTTATGTTTTAGTGTTTCATCTCTATCCACTTTGTATTCTTAGTATCTTTTCATTGTTATATCTTTTCAAAACACCAACATAGAGAACTGCACACACACACTAGATGCAAAATACAAGACTATGATTGTCTTCTGCGTGTCTCAATCTGCATAGAGTACACTGGAGAAAAAGACTCATGCTTCCAGGCATATTCTCAATTACATTTTAAAAAAATAAACAGACAGGTGTGTGCAAACACCAGCACTTAGCAGCTGGCTCCTATATATTTCCTCGAGGGAAATGAAGAAATTGACTAGCTAGTCTGCGAAGTCTTTGCAAAGGAGACAAAGGAAAGTTCTGTTGCTTTTGCTTTTATGGGTAAAACTAGGAAGGTCTGGTCATGAGACAGAAGGTCAAAATTATCAGATATGGATGAACATTCCTCAAGGACTCCATCCTCCCAGAATAAATCACTCCCTCAAGTAGTAACAAACACTTCTTTCAAGTCTGAAAATGGAAGGTATGGTGAGAAGAACTAACTTATGAAAGTCACAGAGAAAACAAGAGGGAGGGAATAGTTGTGTGGTCATGGTGTTTGAAAAGGTAGACGGTACTTGCTGGTTTCAAAGAGCCATTCCAGGTTTGTTTCTGGATGAGCTAGATGGTAGGTCTATCACAACCTGGCAGCTAGGGTTGCTTCTGATAAACTTATGCTATACATTTTGATTGTTGAAGACGTGTCTTCCAAATGGAAGAATATTCTTCTCCAGCTTGGGTGACAGGAGATGCTGGGAGTCTAGGGAAGTAATACAGGTACCACAGGACAGGACTAGCATTGGAGTCTTGGTTCTTGATGCCCAAATTGCTAATTGTTGGGTAGGAAATGGCAGGTGTGGATTTTCCAGCCTACATCAGGATCCCACCTATCTGTCCTGTTCAAAACAGTGAACTGTAAGGAATGGACCCATGTTAAGCAGGGTTCTAAAATCCTATGATATCAGTTTTGACTCCTGGCTGTTGTTGTTTCTGACGGGAAATTTTAATTTGGGCCTTGGTGTGAATGAAAAATTTGCCACCCATGGAAACCAGTAGAACACAGTTCTGTTAGGACAGAGATACTAATAATTAATACAAATACAAGACACTCAATGAGATGTAAGGGACACATAGTGTTACAATAACTCTTTCTTGAAGAACTTGATACAACCTAGATATTTTCAAAATATCTATAAACATTACAATAGAATTTGTGTGTGCCCCCCCCCCACTCTGTGTGTGTGTGTGATTGTGGAGGCAAGAAGGTAACAAAGTATCTTCCTTAGTTGCTGCCCTACATATTTCTTCAGACATGGTCTCTTAGTGAACCCAGAGCTTATTGATTTGGGTGTGACATCTGGCCAGCCAGCACACTAGGAAGCTACCTGTCTCTGCTTCCCCTAGTCTGTGATTATAGAATTATAGACATACACTGCTGCATCTAGCATTTTCCATGGATGCCTGGAGTCTAATCATAGGTCCTATGAATTCAGGGTAAACACTTGACAGATTGAGCCATTTCTCAAGCAATACAAATGGGCTTTGCCAGTTTACCTTATAATGACTAATGATGCTGACTGCACAGCCCAACCTTCAAAGGACTGTATATCTAAAAACACAAAGAAGTTTTACCCAGATGGTATTTAAGAACACTATGTTGCCTGGTCTTATCTTCAACTACTGAGCTCAAGAGATCCTCCTGCCTCAGCCTTTCAAATCAAAAAGAACAGGACTATAGCTACATCATAGCTTCTGGTTTACTCCCCCTCCCCCCATGTTTTAATATCTTTGCTTAGAAAAGTCCTCCACATTCATTTTAAACTCAATCTAGGAAAAAATACTGTCGCCATGGCGACAACTGCCCCCATTTTGGAGCACATTTAAATTTACACTGAGATTTTCATGAATGCTGCTGTGTCTTGCCTTTAAATTGTCTCTTGAAGTCACTGCCAGGTCAGGAGAAATTTTTTACCACTTAATGTCACCTTCCAGGGTTCAAAAGAGGAATTTAAACTTAACTGTAGAAATCAGGAATGGATAAAATTGGTGATAAAATAAGACTATCATATTTCAGTTGGGCAATAATTTAATTATAGTATGTTAAAGAAAGGGTATGAGATATGACTTATTGCCACAAACAATCCATAAGTTGCATGTAGAATAGTTTTATGCTCCTACAGTACTTGGTCAAGTTATTATTTGAATAATTATTATTTAGGAAGTAGTCAGGTGTAATCACAGCTTAGGTTCTGATACTGACACAATAGATCAAAATGTTGGATTCTTTACATTATAGTATATATGAGATTTGCTAAGTATGAAATGATTGCTCTTTCAATGCTGTATTTGGATCAATACAGAAGATCCAGCAATTCCTCTCCTGGGCATATACCCAGAAGATGTTCCAACTTATAATAAGGACACATGCTCCACTATGTTCATAGCAGCCTTATTTATAATAGTCAGAAGCTGGAAAGAGCCCAGATGTCCCTCAAGAGAGAAATGGATATAGAAAATGTGGTACATTTACACAATGGAGTACTACTCAGCAATTAAAAACAGTAAATTCATGAAATTCCTAGGCAAATGGATGCATCTGGAGGATATCATCCTGAGTGAGGTAACCAATCATAAAAGAACACACATGATATGCATTCACTGATAAGCGGATATTAGCCCAGAAACAGAATATCCAAGATACAATTTGCAAAACACATGAAACTCAAGAAGAAGAAAGACCAAAGTGTGGATACTTCGCTCCTTCTTAGAATGGGGAACAAAATACCCATGGAAGGAGTTACAGAGACAAAGTTAGGAGCTGAGATGGAAGGAAAGACCATCCAGAGACTGCTAGACCTGGGGATCCATCCCACATACAACCACCAAACCCAGACACTATTACATATGGCAGAAAGGTTTTGCTGACAGAACCCTGACATAGCTCTCTCTCGTGAAGCTATGCTAATGCCTGGCAAATACAGAAGTGGATGTTCACAGTCATCTATTGGATGGAACACAGGGCCCCTAATGAAGGAGCTAGAGAAAGTACCCAAGGAGCTAAAGGGGTCTGCAACCCTATAGGAGGAACAACAATATGAACTAACCAGTAACCCCCAGAGCTGTGTCTCTAGTTGCATATGTAGCAGAGGATGGCCTAGTCGGCCATCAATGGGAGGAGAGGCCCTTGGTATTGCAAAGATCATATGCCCCAGTATAAGGGAATGCCAGGGCCAGGAAGTAGGAGTGGGTGGGTTGGGGAGCAGGGTCGGTGGAGGGTATAGGGGGCTTTGGGGATAGCATTTGAAATGTAAATGAAGAAAATATCTAATAAAAAAAGAAAAAAAAGAAAAATCAGTCTGAGAAAAATCCAGCAAGACTTGTTGGCTAATAGATAGTTACAGGAGTCTGAAAGATTTTTTGTTTTTGTTTTTGTTTTGGTTTTTTTTCCTATAGAATGTAGTTAAACTTACATGGAATAATGGCTTTTTTTTCTATTACTCTTTAGTAAGAAATCTGGCCTATAATACTATGTGGTTTCCAGTTGCTATCTCTTATTAAGTTTCAGAGTTTATAAGTAGTCTGGTATTTTCATAAATTGTAACCTTTATTTAAAATATTTCTGCAGAATGGTGCTTGAAAGCAAACATCTACTGCAGAGTGTAAGAATCTTCAGAAGTCAAATTCTAGATCCTACAGAAATGTACTTTCCTTCTCATAGACAGCAGCTGTCATCAGAACACTTCAGTGTGCAAGAAACACGAGAGAGTATGCTGTGTGAAATTTCTTCATACCTATACCTGTAATTTCCTCCCCACTGCCTACAAAAACGATGTTTCTACCAACCATTGCTTGCAGCAGAATAAGAAACCACACACAGAACATAGCTCCCTAGGACTAATTCTCCATATCTGAATCTAAACTGGTCAGCTGAAGTGGGTGGTTTATGACAAATGGAAGGTCAGGATGGTAGCATAGACTCAGGTAAGTTTAAAGAGACTCTCCCGGGTCTTCCTAAGTTTACACACACTGAGTCAAAGAGTTTAGTGGACAATTATCTGTGTCTTGGATTACCCTCCTTCATGTCCTATTAGAATAGCTGCATGGCAGGTAGAACTGTCTCATCCTCAAAGGCCCTTCTGACATGTTTTTACAATACTGGTGATCCTTGAAGACCCCTGACCGTAGAACTGGTTGTCTCCTTGGAGAAAACTCGGGGCTGCTAACATTTCTCTTCTGGTGCCTCTCATAGTCTTCCGGAGAAAGACACTGTATGCTTTGAACCTCTTGAATTGATATAATACCTCAGTGTGTGCCACCAACATTTCATCTGACAGTGACCAGCCTCTGAAATACTTCTACATTCACACCGCTGACCCCACTTAAGAGTACCCATCTCTGCCATTTAGAATTCATTCACTTTTTTTTTCTATGTCAGTCTCATAGTTTAGATGGAACTGTACACACAAAATGTAAACACAGACTTTTTTTTTACTGGACAGAGTGGGTTGGTTCATTTAGGAAATAGTCACTGAGCAGTTATGACATCCTGTGGACTTGAGGAGAGGTACTGATGAGTAAATGTGAGCTAGGTGCCATTGTGCTCCTCTTTCAGAGGGTTTGGATTCAGAGCAGTGTTGCCTTATCTACCCAGGTCATCAGCTCTCTGATGAAGGAAGAACACCAGAACTTCCCAGGGCTTGTCCTTGTCATACTCTTTCATTTTTAACATCATAGTTACTGCATGGAGTTTGCCAAGGATCTCTTTCAGTTTCATATCCTGCATTATTTCTCACCAGCATTTCATTTAGCTTACAGTGGCCACTGTTTCCTATTATGGAAATCACTTCCTTTTTCTCTTATTTACCTTGATTAATTTTAAACATGTTGTTTAAGTCATTTATAAAGTAGAAAAAGTTTTCAAAGAAACACAATTATGTGTTATGAATGAATACATACACACACACACAAACGTGTGTGTGTGTGTGTATGTGTGTGTGTAAAAATAAAGATTATTTAAAGTTCCCAATTGCAGACTAGATTCTATTGGCTAATGTAGCTCACTCTGAAACTACTGTCTCTTATGAGTTACTATATTCCTCCCTTAAGTATAGGCACCAAGTGATTCCTGAAGCCACAGATATTCTATAATCCATATAGGTGCTTATTATGCATATGATCCATAATCAAGTTCAGTGTATAAATTATGCACAGTGAAAGACAACAACGATGAAACACAATGGCTTAAGCATCGAGGTGCTATGGTGGTCAGTTTGAGAAGTGACATGGCTTTGTCATGACTAAAGGGGAGGTAGCATATACAGCAGAGATACTCTGGACCATGGTGTGATTTGTGCTCTAGGTGAAGAACAGTGAGTGGGTTAATATCAGATTCCACCACACTGCTCAAGGCAGCACAGAATTTAAAACTTAGGAACTGTTTAGGAAGCTATCCTTTTAATATTTCAGCCAACTACAGTTGCTGGGACCCATTAACACCTAGAAAGCAAAACATATAAGTACATGTATTATAGGATGGATACAAGAAGGTACATTCCTTGAAGTAATGAGTTAGAAAGAACTTAAGTAGAGGCTAACTTTTCTTGGCTATATTCATCACTTAGACATTCTCCAATGTCACTGATGACATGAATTTTGCTCTTTGTTAACAATGTGACATTAATAATAGTAGTTTGCCATCCCCTAGCAAGTCGCATTAGTGCTATGTTACAGAAAAGAAAAGAATAAAAAATGAAACCCACAAAAGTTGAGAGGCTGAGAGGAGGCAAATCAGTATCATTGACACCCGGCGTGAGTGCTTGCCGGGCAGGAAGAAGAGAAGAGGGGCACCAGAATCCCTCCCCTGCCATTCATTAGGTGTCCGACCTTGGGGAGACTGTTTACTATTTCTGAGACTCACTTTCCTCATCCGCAAAATGAGATAATATCAATTCCTGTATAACATTGTGGTGAATGCTGTGAAGTGGCTGCAGTAAAAGTCTAACACAGCAGTTGGCATGTAATCGGCCTCAATAAGCTGTCATTATTATTCTGCTGTGTGCTTATCAAATCCCTACCTGTTATTTACAGCTCATTCTCTGCTATCCATTCTCTGCGAGGCTCTCCTTTTGCATTATGCCCACAATGATAACGACAATGATTACTCTCTCCTCGGAATTTTATATCACTTATTTCATTTTTAAAAAAAGAACCAAATTTGATCTTGCAGTGTAATTGAAACTTTTAGAAAGCTAAAAAGGCAGAATTAAAAAAAAATTATATTATGTAATACAGTATATATTTCTATAAGGCACAGAAAAATATTTAGAAGATTAATGTTTTGAATTAATGGTTCTGAGGCATTACTGGAAATTGAACCCCATACCTTGTACATACCAAGCACATACTTAGATGCTGCAAAGCACCCAGGTTTGGGGTGTTTTGAAAGCAGGATCAAGTTACATATCTCAAACTAGCTTTGAACTCAAAAATCTTCCTGTCTCTAGAGATCTCAGATTACAAGGTTTCTTATATGGCTTCTTAAGTGAAATTGGAATGGTGTGTTAGCTAGCATAATGAATCAAGAACAAGCAGATAAAGAGTGTTTGGTATCTTCCTTTTGACTATCCACAGAGCTACATATAAACTGTGCCCTTTTCTGCTGGAAGACCATAAGTCCTTAAACACAGCAGATGATGAACAATTTGGGTACAAACAAGATGGCTTATCTAAAGTATCCCCTTGTAACCAAAACACTTCTACATTCTAATATCTAACTAGTATGTTTACCTCAGTAGTAGAATAAAATTATGATAGAAAGTTGTAAATGGGCAGGAAAAATACTTGAGAAGTTAAAATGAGTTATTCTGTTCTCAGACTTCAACACTACTAACAAATTATGTTAGTATGTCTTTAGTGCAATCACATATAACACATAATTTCATTTCTATATATTTATATGCTATCTTTGATGTTATGCCATGACATGCAAATAGCCGAACACACACACACAAACACACACACACACACACACACACACACACACACACACACACACACATGAAACACACAAATACATAAATGTTCTGCAAAGCATAGTACATTTAGAACTTATTACAGATCTAACCACTTGTTCTTGGTCCCTGTGACAGTGCCAGGCTTAGGTTACATCTTGTGGGGGGAAGCTAAATCTATTTAGAAAATGGTTGGATGTTTCCACAGCATTTGTCTACACAGTATTAAGCCAGCTTTTTAATGATTAATGATTTATAGATTAATGAATCTCCAAACCCTCATCAGAAAACATTCCTTTCTTATAATTTTTTTTTCTGGCAATAGATGGAGATTAAGGTAGAAACTCACAACAGCTTAACATGAATATAATAAGAGACTGAACTCCTCAGCCCAAAGTGGGACCAAAATCCCATACTTCCTCCTACCACTGTTCAGGGATCATTCTGGAAGAGGTGATAGAAAGGTTTCAAGAAGTGGTAGATGTCATGTTTACAAATGCTGTTTTCTGGACCCACCATGGCAGTTGCATGTACTAGCTCAGGGCAGTCACAACTCTACCCACAAGACCTAGATAAGCTCAAGTCAGACAAAACCCAGCATGAGGACTGGGGGTGGTCATGAAGTCCCACCCCTAGCTGAAACCTATTGACAAGGAATAGCTACTGGGCAAGGAAGAGTCAGCTTATTTTAAGGGTGTAGTCTCTGGAAGGTCTGCCACCATTTTTTAGTGGCCCCGCACCCAGGAGTGCATGGGCAGCATGAATTAGACTCAACGGATTATTTTTAAAAACCTGAGTGTAGGGAAGATGTAGCAGCAGATTAGGAAGGAGTTTGAGATGTGTGTGGAGTGACTATGACAAAAATACACTGTGTGAAATTTTCCAAATATTAATAAAAATGTATGATTTTTTTTTAAAGTTGCAAGCCACTAGTACTAGAAAGAGTCCTGGAGTACTAGAAAGTCTATTTATGCACTGCACATTGCTCTAGCAGATTTGCCTCTTTCTCTTGCATTCTATAAACAAGTGTCCTTTCCATGCCACATTTTTGTTTTTACAGTGTGTGTGTGTGTGTGTGTGTGTGTGTGTGTGTGTGTGTGTGTGTTTTCTCTTGGTGACTTTACATTTGGAAATGGTCACTTAGCAAAGTCCTGCTGTGCTGTGCATGGTTCCTTGGCCCAGAATTCTGTCTTTTATATTCCAGGAAATGTACACATGTTGGATAAGCTTTGTTCAAACACGAGCTTCCAGGCTATGCCCATTCGTGGCTATCGCTGCAGTCTGTGATTCTTCAGCATGTGTGGAGCAGGCTATGTATAGCTCTGTGGGCTGGCTGATGAAAATGTCGTCAGCAATTTTTATGTCCCTAACCCTTCATTTCCCTCCTAGAAGCAATGGTTCAGTACTTGTTAATATCTTGTTTATGGAGATGATTTAGAACAATAACTGCCATAAACAAGAATTCACTGCATTTATTTTCTTGCTCTGTACGGCTGAGACCTTACTCTCTTATATTCTTTATTAACATATGCCCTTCATGGCCATTTTTTAAAGTCTGGAAGAGTGTGCAGCCACAAGCATCAGTATGCACACACAAGCAAATAGCCAATCACTTTTAAGCATAATAATTTCTGTTATATATAATTATATTTAATTTATATCAAATTGATAATTTGGTGTTCTATTTCTATCTGTTACTGTTTCCATAAAATTAGACTTGATATATAGAACACATTTTCTTTACATTTTTGCAATACTACATTAAATCTTTGGTTACCCAAATTATGGACTTATTGTTCATCTGATTTGCCAAGGTTAATGGAATAAAAATAAATGTGTACTATAGTTTTAAAAACTGATTTTCAACAGTCACTTGAGTCATTCAAATATATTCTGTCTCACTATTCCAAAGAAACTAATTAGAGTGTATAATAGTGTCTACCAGTTAGCACAAGAGCTCAAAAGTGTGTAAACTCTGAACTGTATCCCAGATAAAACCAGGAAACAGCACAGGAAGGCTACACCACCTCATCATAAGTGTTGACTGGAATAGAAACAAAACGATTCACCATTTTAAAACATACAAGATTAATTATTTATCAGCTCATATGATTTATATTACCCTTCTTTAGAATGAACTCATTTTATCCTTATCCAAAAAAAAAAAAAAAAAAAAAAAAAGCTAAGTAGTAAATAGTGGCTAATTATCTAGAGAAATAGATTTAAGAACAAAAAAAAAATGTGTCTTTTTTATTTTTGCCTCCTTCCTAGATGTATAAACTTAGAATTATTTTTAATCCAAAGTGACCTTAGTTTTTCAGGATTTGAAAAGACTTTCGTGAGTAAAACCTACTGACTTATATTAAGGAGAACAATGACTTAGATTATGTACATGCTACACATCTAGAATTCCTTTATCCTTTCCCCTTATATTTGCTTTTTTAAAAAGCACCATAGACATTATGCATTAGTTCTGATTTTTTGACTTTTATTCTCTTAATTTCTGTGAAAATATTTCGTGGAAATACACAATATTGCTTGACTTTATGTGAGAGAGCGTGAAATATTTAAAAGAAACCTGCTGTAAATCTCACAATGTTCAAAGGCAACTCAGGCATGCAGTGTGGAAAAAACATCTCAAAATGTGCTGATCTTAAAGGTTAGTGCTGGCGTAGTAAAGGGTGTTTCTCTGCTGGCAGAAACGGAGATAGAAAAGGCAGCTTAGTGCACTGATTTCTATATGTTGCTAATAATTCCAGCTTTTATCACAAAATGTATTTAGTGCTAGAGAAAATAATGTGTTAATCTCATTTCTTAAAAAGAAACATCACCACTTATATACCCAACACCTAGTGAGTGTTGTACACCTTTCAGTTGAGAGGGAGGGGAGACAAGAATGTCAGCTTGCAATCTACAGATAGGGCTGGAAATCTATACAATACCCACTGCAGGGCGCTTGCCTGAAACACATGCTGTATCCTTCTTTTTAAAGCAGAGTTACATGTAAATAGCATAAGCAATTGGGGAAAAAAAATAGGTTGTCCTATTAGCCATTCCTTAAATGTAGGGGGCTTTTGTCTTCTGTTTTCCAGTTTCCATCTCTATTATATTCTAATTAGTGGGGAAAAATCAACCCCAAATTATATTCTTATTACTAAAATCACTTCTTACATTTCATCCTGGTCTGGTTGGAAGCCTGTCTGATGGTCTCAGAATTGAAATCTCCATGGACAGGATGTGCACTTAAATCAAGTGTTTCAGAGGATGCCAAAAATGTAGTCAGAAACAGGTTATACTGTTCTCCCAGTTAAAAGTGCTTGCATAGAAAGGTTTAAGATAGACCATTGCTGGAAAAGCTATCGAGCTTTGGACACTGACTCTTAACAGCCAAGAGTGCAGCACTTAAAACTTCAGGCATAAGCCACAGTGAAAAGGGAAAAGCCAGAGGAGGTGGATGAAGGAAGAGGGGACATAGTACAATACTAGGGGAATATACAAATCCTCTCTCTGTCTGACAGAACCATGCTCACTTATCCTGCTAGGGCTGAAAGTGACAGGCTAAATCAGTAGTGGAAGGCAGAAGCCTTGTGGAGCCCTTTACAAAGTAGGTAGGCATCTTGAAAACAGGTTCAACATTATTCAAAAAAAAAAATCACATCATACTGCACAGAGAACATTTTCCATAAGTGGATAGATAATAGTTTTCTATAAGCCAGGGCCTGTACCACTCACTGGCCTGCAAAATAGCCAAAGTCTAATAAAGTTTTAGCTTCAGCAATAAATGATTAAAATATTACCATAATTAAAAGATAACAGGACATCATAATACACTAAGGAAACATAAGGAATTGGCAAACCCATGTGCTAGGCAGCTTGCTGACCAACATCTATGAACCTCAGCAATGAGTTTTGCACTTTGGTATCCTTAGCTGGAAATTCTGAAGTTGGCTTTTAATACCCAGGGAGTGTCTCAAACTTTGCAACCTTTTCTGTTCCTTCCCAGATCCCCAGGCTATTTACTCACTGTCCTTGGTAAGCTTTGCCTCCTCCTTCAGCCTCCATATATCACAAAGGCACACTGCACTGTTTGCTAGAAAGCCAGATGACTTGCTTACATGACAAGATTCAGATGACAGCAAAAGATAGCAGAGCAGCAGATGACTGTCAGCTGGGACAAAGTCAAGGGGACCCTAGAATTAGCAGAAATGCCCACTCCCCATTATTCCAGGTTTTGCCCCACAAAACCCCCTTTCTCTAACTATGTTGCTTTGTGGTCTGTTATTTGCCGAGGAAGGACAGATGGGTTAGTATAGAATATGCCAGAGTCCCAGGTCTGTTTCACCATACACACTCTCATTCCTTCCAAAATTGACAACTTAACATGTCTAATTGATTTCCTAAGCACTTGATTATAGTCCTTAAGAACTAAAGCAAAATAGACACTAGAGTCTTCCACACACAGAGGTGCTGTCGAGGATACACAGCAGAGAAGGGGATAACAGAGGCTGGAGAGTCCCACAGGGAAGTCAGAGGAGCTGCTGACCAGTTCAGGCTGGAACAACCAATTTGAATCTCACCTCCAAAATGAGAAAACCTTGCTGCAGAAAAAGTTTAATTTATGCAGAATGCTGTTTGTTCAACTGGGAGTCTTTCTTGGAATGAAAACACAGTTAAGATCTAGACAGAACTGTTAACTACTTAACTAGAAAATGCCTGCTCAAGTTGTACACACACAGGAAAAAAAAAAAAAAGGAAGTGGAGCGATATGGTCATTCAGCCCTGATAGAAAGGGAGTTGACAAAATGTTGACGAAATGTCTGGACTTCGGTTCCCTGGGCAGTGGGAGGAGATAGATTTGCTGGTAACAGTTCACATTCGTTTATCTCTAACTAGGTGTGGAAGGACAAGCTCAAGCCACTCACTGCATCACCAGTATAACTGCAGCTTCTGTGAGAATTCCATTCAGCATCCCATAATCTCCATACATGCCTTCTGAACTGCTCTGGTCACACTCATTAAGTCACAGACTTTTAGGGACACATTCTTGTTGGGGTGTTCCTATCCTCAGCTTTGTGCCTATGCCCTTTCCTAAGGCATGTTCACTCCCTGCCTCATTACCAAGGAAAAAGGAAAGGATTTAATTTAGAAAAGAAGAAGAAGAGGAAGAGGAAGAGGAAGAAGAAGAAGAAGAAGAAGAAGAAGAAGAAGAAGAAGAAGAAGAAGAAGAAGACTTATTTTATTTGTCTAATAGTACTTTTAAAATCATCTTTTATAATGAACTACAGCCACAAAACTCCTATCTGTAGTCACATGACTCAAAGTAGGCAGGAAACAATAGTTTGGTTAAAGGAGACTCCCTTTCTCCAAGTGAGAATTGCACAATATGTTAAAACTTTCCCCATGGAACCCTGTAGGTATTCTATCCACAAATGAGCTATTTGGTAGGCTTTGACTTATGAAAAGAGAAAAACCACTATCTATAGAAACAAAGAAACTCACTGGCTCACTGGTAGAGCATTTTACGACTATGTGCCAGATTCCAGATTTGGTCCTCAAAAGCATAAATAAAATAAACAACAACAAGTTAATAAGTGTAAAACAAACCCCTAAAGCAGTAGAAGATTGCAATAGGAATAGCTAGGAAGGATAGAGTAGGGAAGCAAGATATGAGGAACAAGATGATAGAGAGTAACATATTGAGAATGACAGGCCAGGGCAATAAAAGAACAGAGGATTTAATTAGGAACCTAAGGAAACTCAATGAATTCCTCTTGGCTTGCTGTATAAAGCCTGTGCAGATTCACAGGAAACCAATCAAGGGAGCCAAGCTTTTTCATCCAAAAGCCATTCCACCCTACAAAACGAAGCAATCTTGTCCAGCTAGTCACAGTCATCTCCATGCATCCCCATGTTTGCATGTCAAATAAATGTGGAGTGGACAAAACATTTGGTAGAAAATGGACCAGGGGTTGTCTCTAGGCAATCTTTGCAGGTAGAAATTAGGTGCATGTGAAGAATGGAGAATTGTAAAATCTTTTAAGTGTGTGGGAGGAAAAATGAGAAGAGAAGGTTTGAAAGAGAGAGAGAGAGAGAGAGAGAGAGAGAGAGAGAGAGAGAGAAGGAGAGAGAGAGAAAGAGAGACACACAGAGAAAGAAGCAGAGAGAGAGAGAAAGAGAGAAAGAAAGAGAGACAGAGAGAGAGAAAGAGAGAGAGAAAGAGAGAGAGATCAAAACAAATTAATTTGTGCATAGGACAAAAAAGAAAACAAACAAACAATAACAAAGACCTGGTTTCTTGTGCATATTTGCCCAAACACACTATGAACATATTTTGGTCAACAATGCAAGCACAAACCAAGCAGAAGAAGACAAAACTGTAGCTATAATGTCACTCACCAAGTGGGTGGATGTCTGATGTAGAACTCAGCTGCGTTTCCGGGAGTGCTCACTGGCCAACCCAGGAAGCAGAGCAAGTTCCAGGGGGTTTCAGCAGTGAAGAGCAGGTGTAACTGTAAGAATAAAGGAGAAAGTAGGTAAGATTTAAACCAGTGCACAGGTGAATCAGGAACGTAAATGGCATGTATCCCAAAATGTGAGAAAGTTGAAATTGGCCATTAGATGAAATAAGTTTAACTCGGAATAGTTTTCAATAGAGAAACTTTAAAAAAATGTTTGAAAATAACAATAATTGGTGTCGTTGCTTTGAGGAGGCTCACTGCCCTTCTCTACTTTCTGCTGTTGTGATATGCAGCGTGACCAAAAAGATCTAAGGAGGAATGAGTTTATTTGATTACACATCCTGTTCACAGTCAGTTATTAAGCTAGCTCAAAATTCAAGGCAGAGAATTGGAAGCACGAATTGATGCAGAGGTCAGGAAGGAATGCTGCTTACTGGATTACTCCCAAGAGCTGCACACTTTGCTCCCTTGTACATCCCGGGAATACCAGCCCAGGTTATGGCAGCACCCATAGTGGGTGGGGCCCTTCCACATCAATCAAGAAATTGTATCGAAGACTTGCCTAAAAGCCACTCCGATGGAGATAACAGGTTTCCTCTTCCCACATGATGTTAGCTTGTTTCAATTTGACAAAAAACTATCTAGCACAAATAGTAAACTGATTTGTGTTAAAACTCAATGGTACAGTGGTCCTCTTCATGGTGATGCTGTTTATGATGTAAACACTGGAATATATAATGTGGTCACCGGAAAATATATGGAAATAGTTGCCTATTTCTAACAAAGTACAGACTTAGGTTCAGCCACCTTCATGTTGACAGGTGGTTTATTTCATCTTACAACTTAACAACTCTGCAAAGGCTAAGCTTATCCTGAAACAGTCAAAATCTAGATCAACAATTTGAGTGATAGCATGGCAATCTTTCAGAAAGATCCCTCTCCAACTACATTGGGGAATACAGAAGGTAAACTTCTAGATGGTCTGCCATTGTGTGTCTTATTGAGAAACAAGGCTGAAGGTCAGGATCCAGGGACCCATGGATCCTCAGCCTTCTCTGTATTTTGGGATCAAAACACTCATCACATAAAATTGAGTAGTAGAGAGCAAATGCCTGGGGCTACATGATAAGCCCAAAGAAGGATTAAGTACCATCCCTGTCTTCCTTACTAACCTACCATCCAAATGTCAGTATATTTAGGATGTAAGTAGGAGTCCATAAGGATAGAAGTGTCTAATAAAAGCTGTGTGCCTTTAAAAGGCAAACTGCAAAGGTCGATGAAATTATAACCCATGTGTGAATCTGTCTTGTTTCAATTTTTGTTTGATTTTTCAAAATTCAATTTGGCCGTCCCTGCCTGGCAGAACAATATGGTCCTTTGATTTCCTCCTTAAACACTCTGTAGCCTTTACTGTCTTGGTACCACACAACTTTAGCACTTAATTATATCCTATCTTGTAATAATTAGGTGTCCCTATAAGCAAGTCTGTTTACTCACTTGAACCATTCTGATCCTTTAATCTCTCATGAATATTAGTTTTTAATGCTATTAAGAGCCACAACTTAACAATTTTATTACAAAATAAAATTGTGAGGATAATTTTCAAGAAGAGTCAACATTAGGCAGCATGAAAATTTACTGTGAACCAGGCACAGGAAGACATGCCTGTAATCCCAGAACACTGGAGGCTGAGACAAACAGGATAATTGTGAACTGAGACCAGCTTCAGATCAATAGCGGGGAAACTACCTCAAACCCTTCTGCTTAAAAACAACAACAACAACAACAACATCATCAACAACAACAGCAACAAAAGAAACCCATTACTTTGATAGTTAAAAATACTACAAATCAGAATGTTAGTAGGTAGAAGATTATGAGGCTCTTTCCTTCCCTACTCAATGGCTCTGAAGAAATGGGCAAATCTCTCACCCTCACTGGGGAGCTACAGTTGAGCCACATATTTGTTTCAGCTAGACTACCAATTTGTTCTAAACATGAGGTTATAATCCTCAGAGATGATGGTGAACATCTCTAAGACCAGCACAGGAGTGATGGGGGACAGGAAGTGATTAGTGGAATCTATCTTAAGCTTCATAGCCAGACCCTATCTCTGAGAGGGAAAAAGAATGTGTAACAAAACACTTTATATAATAAAGATAACCCAATTTTAGGGAATAGAGAAATGCTATTGTTTTGTTATGGATTGCAGTGTTAAGTATGAAAGTAAAAGTGGTCTTTTAGGATGTGAGACAAAAGCTCGGATTCATGCACACACTCTACAGAACACATTGAGATGGCCAAGGATCCAGGCCTCAGTTCAACTGCTTGGGCTTATCAACAGACCAGCATGCCTAACAGTTATGTGATAAGACACAATCCTCTGGGCAAGGTAAGCGAAGTTAAAAGCACCTAAGTAAAAAGTTTACTGTAATATGGTAGCTATACCATAAAGATTAACTGTCATTATTGCTTATCGTGATCAGCTAAATACAGTTCTCTAAAAGTGTACTGTTTTCTGCACTGTCAAAATCATCTCCTATTTTATTACATGGCATAGTAACATATTTCAATAAATAAGTAAATAAATAAATAAATAAATAAAGGAGCTTGGTGTCATGGTCTAAGTCTTTAATCCTGGTACTTGGGAGGCAGAGGCAGGCAAATCTCTGAGTTTGAGGCCAGTCTGGTCTACAGAGTTCTAGAACAGCCAATGCTACACAAAGAAACCCTGACACACACAAACACACATACACGCACACACACACACATACACACACACACACACACACACACACACTACCCTAAAAGAAAAACAAAAAAGGTTCTTTTGAATATTAAATGTTATTAATCAAATATTCAGTAACAATGGCACATGCTGAGACAGTACAGTCACAGAAGGCCATTATTCACTAGTTTTCCATCCACAGTAAGTTATATCAGATAAAGCCACACAGGTCTGTCACCCCGAGTACTTGGGAAGACCTGAAGCTTAAGCGTTGCTATGCACTGAGCTGTGCAACACCCAGGGCAACTATAGGAGAAGAGAGAAAGGGAAGGAGGAAGGGAGAGAGACAGGGAAGGATGGAGAGAAACGGAGAGAAATCAAAAAGATGTATCACTTAGAACTCATATATGAACTAATATGAAAGACATTATAAATTAAGTGATAAGAAATTGAATCTTAGCTTCTCTGAAACAAATTTCTGTTTGGTTTCCTTCATGAGAACTTATGTGACAGTAATGTGATCTGATGTCCACATTTTCAAACTTATTTTAAAAATTCTTTTCTAGTATCCTAAAACAACACACATGGTTCAATAAAGTAAAGAGGAAGTAAAACAAACAGTAACCACAAGACGATTTTATTCAGTGATAACGGCTCCTTAGGCTTTGCTGAGCATTTTCTATAGCTCTCTTCATAAACGCATCAGGCATAAACAAAACAGTGCACAAATAGGTCAATGTCATCCATTGATCTTTATTCTGAAGCTTTTTCTCTAGCAGAAATGTATTTTCTGGTTTATTGATGGCAGTTAATCTAGGACTGTTTCAAACTCAATCAAATTATTTCAATGTTTTATTTAATATTTCTAAGAAAATTAAAAAATGGAAATACCCTGTTTTTAAAAAAATCTTGTAAAATAAGCAATTTAAAATAATTAAACATTATTGGCTTTAGAGGAATAATTTGAGTATGTCTTGATTTGCAAATTTTTATTGATTTTTCTGCCATTCTCTAAATATATAAGTTACAGAAATTTAGAAAATTAAGAGAATGCCAGACTACATATTTTACATGAATGCCACAAAAGAAAATGATAAAGACAAGCCTATAAAAAGCCAAACAATAGGAATAAAACTTGCAAGATATTGTTATCTTCATTCAAACTACCAGTTCCCTTAATGGGAATTAAGTTTATAGGCTTAAAAGAAGTATTAACAATTTTCCCTTCAGATATAAAGAGATTGGTATTACAATGTGAGGAATGGGAGATTAGTGAATGCAAATTAATTGACTTCTTTCTAATGAATAAAAATAAAGATTTCACAGACATAAAAATATGAGCATAAGAGTTTCATTGCACACCATAGCAGAAAATGAAACAGAAAATACCAAGGAATGACTCCTGTAATATACTCAGACCATTTTGTCTTATATCATCCATGGAACTATTTGAGAGCTACAACTTTATTCAAAACAGAATATCCTAAGATAAAAAGAAAAGGAAACAAATCAACACATAGTTTTTTGTTACCTAACAAAATGCCTAATATTTTATAGTGAGATATTTAGACTCGATGTAAAATAATTTTTCATATTGAAATTAGTCTAGATAGACTGAGACTTGTCAACTGTTATAGTTCATTCAATTATTTGACAAACACATAGTGATTGGTACTTATGTATCGGGCAGAACCTCATTTCTTGGTCCACGCTTTGTAACACAGTAACCTTCAACAGTATGTATCTGTGGAACACTAAACACCTCGCCACTCTGTCTGTATGCATTGCAACACATACCTAATTTCACAATTTATAATAAGTAAGTCAGTAAGATTTTGCTTTGATTGCAAATTGAAGAGATACAGTTTGGTATTTTCCATGGCATGAAATACATTCAGACAGTGAACTTTAGCAGTTTTCTTCTCATTACTTTCCATGTGCCCTAATAGAAAAGAATTAACCAAAATGCATGATTTGCATTATATTTCTCAGAGTCAGTCCTTCCCTGCCCTGGTGCTGGGTAAAGAGCATAGGTTGTGTTTTCACGAAATCTGCCTTCTTACAGCCAGCTTCTCAAAGTGTTTAAGGGCTTCCTAGAATGCTCAGGTTAGTGAGTAAAAGTTTAAGCGTTAAGCCCAGTCCTGAAATGTTACTGTCAAACTACAGAAATCAGAAAGGTCCATCACAAGTCTGTCCAAATCGTGAGGCTGAAGCTACTAAATACCAACTATTTGAAACACACTGTGGCTCTATAAAAAACAGACAAACAAAACAACAACTTTGCTTTCCACTAAAGCTACTTCCTTAATCATGAGGATAGTGTGGCCGACGAGCAGTGCAAAGCCTACCATTGCATTTGTCAACGTGTTATGAGTTTCCACTGGCCAATTTTGTACAGTAGAAAAAGACAGTAGCCTCATTACAAATTCTGTTTGAAATGCAATCATGTCTCCAAGTTAGCTAAGCTGTATCTTAGGAGAAGAGAGGCCAGAGGATAGCTTTCAAATCATTCCGAAGCTCCTGCAGGGGGTTTCTGTGTCTGCTGGACTATGAATTTGTGACAAACATATTAGCAAACTATCATATGCACGTTAAGGATTAGTGAAGAGCTCTTCATTGACCAACACTGAAAACAGGTTATGGATACACAGGTTGCAGTGGCAAGGGATGCTTAGAGTATACTGAAAACAACGGTAACTAGAATCTCAAAATAATTAGGTTTATTCCCTGCAAGCCCACTCCTGACTGAAGAAGAAGCATCCTTCCCATATGAAATCATGGGATTTTTATTTGTTGTTCCTTAAGATAGCATTTCAGTTAATTTAACTCACTGCCTCACATGGAGGCATCTACAATAATCTGTTGAGTGCTGGCACATTTTTTCTTAGAATGCATGGCTTCTATCATAAAGACGCACCAAAAAGCAATCAAAACACAATCATATTTTCAACATTTAAATGCAGGGTCTGTTATCCAAAGCTTATGTTCAAAGGCTTCAGGGAAAAGGGAAAAAAATTCTACAGAAGTTTTAAAAGATATTCTGTGTAATACCAATTCATTAAGCAATTTTGAAAGGGTCAAATCTTATTTTGCTTAAGGGTTATCTGATACTGAAATTACTGGAGTTGTATAAAATATGCACTCTCTCCCTGCTCATTTTCTGAATGAATAAATATGAGGCCAATTTTATACAGAATCACTTCAACTTGAACTAATAATTGTGTACTGCATGCCTAGAATAATGTTTGTTTCACGGGGATACATAGAAAAGAAATGCAAAAGAAAACATTAAATCAGTTGCTAATTATAATTAATTCAGAGCGAGTGGATGTTCATTTGTTTTGGCTAAAGTATATAAAATAGTTCTCTTATGGAGGCCTAAAATGATATTAGATGACTATTAGGTCATACGAGGGCTATTTTTCTTCACCGAATCATTTAAGAACACAAACTATATTTTATGAAGTATAAGTCAATATAAACAGAAGGGACCTGTTGACCTCACCAGAGATGCCGCATCTTTTACCAACATTTCTGTCACTTTGAAAGCTGCGCATGAACCATTTTCAGCAAATTTGAAATTATTAACAAGAATAAAATGAGCCAGGCGGTGGTGGCGCACGCCTTTAATCCCAGCACTCAGGAGGCAGAGGCAGGTGGATTTCTGAGTTCGACGCCAGCCTGGTCTACAAAGTGAGTTCCAGGACAGCCAGGGCTATACAGAGAAATTCTGTCTCGAAAAACCAAAATAAATAAATAAGTAAAATAAAATAAAATGAATTTGCCAGAAGATGATTTTGCATCAGAACATTCTGGAACATCTCACTTGCTATTGAGGGACTAATAAAAATGATTTTTTATTTCATCAAACAGAGATGTATGAAATGGTCAACTTTTTAAAATGAGGACAGATGGAAAACTAGGAAATGAAAAATAAACCGTTTTTAATTCCATTAAGATGTTGACCCTTATGTATGGTATCTTTTGCCTATCCCTGGATTTTTTTAAGATAGTAATTTTCATATTTACACTATGTCCACAAATGGATAATTTAATCAAACATCACTCACTTTATCTCTCCCAGGAGCTTCTAGCTGTTCCTCATACTGACTCACTGTTATAGTACATATTCCCACCACTTAAAGGGCAATTCTAGTGGGTTAGGAAAGGGACAAAGTTAGTAGGCTACCTGCTATGGCATGTTGAAAAGCTATTGGCCAGTGTGAAAGCATGGCAGTGTGGATGGACCTTAAAGACTCATTTTAGCATCTAATAGGATGCTAGGAACATTTAATAATGATAATAATAAGAAGAAGAAGTAAGAAGTAAGAGGAGGAGGAGGAAGAAGAGGAGGAGGAGAAGAAAGAAGAAGAAGGAGGAGAAGGACCAACTAAGAATATGGCTTTCAGTTTACTAATAATTTGTTTTCTAAGCAGACTGTGGTAAGGGCTATTCTATAATAAATTCCACAGGAAGAAATTATAGAATTTTTCACACAAAGATTAATAGGATCAGTTGCACTGTCCAGTTTATCAACACAGGCCTCCGAAGCATATATATTGGCTCTATCAGCAAACACTTTGAAATGAACAATTTACTAATAAGAGTATGTGATTCCCATCTGCACATGAACACAAACTCCCAGGAGACTTTACTTATCAACGCATTTTTCACAATTATCATATTTTACTTGCAGTTAGCAGGGGCAAAAAGAAAAGTGTGTCTCTTTAAAATATAATTAATTTCTCCCCTGCTCCTTCCGCACACACCTATGTGCTTGCATATGGATATGCATGCCACACATCTCTCTCTCCCTCATGCACACTGATTCAAATCAGACTATTAGAACTGGAAAGAATTTATGTAAAATATTTCAGAAAAAAAAAGGGTAGAGGATGGGGCTGAGAAATCTGAAAAGAATTTTTTTTCATGTATTTTCAGTATTTTGAAAAGTGAAGATCCCATATACCAAGTGCTATATAGATAAAATTAAACTCTCACACTTTCTAAAGCTGTAGCCATTAAGCTGATCAAGCTGTTTGAATATGAAAATAAAGGTTATCTTTTAAATTTTTAAATATAAACAAGTACAGATTTTTGAAGGTATTGCCGTCAGAATTAAAGGCATCAGTAAAAATTAGGAAAGAGCCATTCAAAACTAATTTCAGAGTTAACAATCTCACGGAATAAGGCAATGAAGGAAGCCATGTGAATTTGGTTCTAAGAAGCAAAAACTCGACCTGACTATTTCCTGTGTTAGTCTCACCAGTGTGAACTGTACCCTTCAAAATATAAATTCTCTATTCAGAGTAAATATAATCATGCTTGAACCAAGAAACCGGCACGCTTACGTTAAAAAAAATATTTCCAGAAAAATCATTATATTAAGCAGTAAACAAATGCCTCCATCACTTTTGCTACCTCCCTCTAATTAATTAACAGATTGGCACAGTCTAAGAACTAAATTTATTTTCAATTAAAATAAGAAGCCCATATGTCATGATAATTTTTTTGTTACTATTTCTAATGTGCAAAACAAAGGTTTGCTTTTAGCATTGAACATAGTAATCACAACAAATCCCTTAATTTTCAATCACTGCAAGGATACTCAAGAGCTTTTCTACAGCAAGGTGCTACCTCAATGGCTAATCCTATTAGGAATGAGCCGTGCACTGAGACTAAATCCGCTGGGGAATTCAAGGAATCAAAGGCTTACTGCACACTCAGAAGGCAACGACTTCTGTAAAGGGCTCTATTATATGAGGAACAAAAGAATACCACTTGTGTACTTAAATATCATCTGCTTTTCCTTCCAAAATACTCCATTTTTAAGTAAAGATATGTGATTTAAATGTATTTAGAGTTGAGCTTTTGGCACTCCTCTCAGTTCTGAGTAGAAGAGCCATCTGCGGGCCCCACGGCTCGTGCATAATGATATGCTTACAAGCTGCTTCCCTTTTCTGCACAATGTACCCTTTTCACTTTAACATACATTTTCCATAAATTTTTGAATAACAAATTGGGCTGTGGAAGTTTGTTGAAATGGGACAAGGAAAATGCCCGTAGGCTAGAAAACGGAAATTTATTTATTTCTTTTTAACTAAAGGACTGGTGCCATTGGAAACTATCCACTCTACCTACCCTGCCCTCTCTTGCCACCCCCACCCCCCACGTATCCTGATCTGTGATTCTTCAAAGCTGCAGAGGAGACGTCCCTCCTCCATAGGTTAGGTCTGTACATTAACTTGGGCAAAGAGCCCACATGCCTGCTACCCATTACACCTGCTGGGTGACAAACAGCTGAGAGTCACCATGCAGACTCCCAACGTTTGATCTCCTGATATCGCCAGATGTCCCCATTTACATTCAAACATAACCACGGTCATTAATGCAACTTGCCCGGCTGGCATTTAATAGGAAAAAAAAAGTTGAATTCTAATCTAAAATTCTAAGTATGCAAAGCTTTCAGTGTATGAACACATAAGCTATTAAATATGTTTTGGTGTGCATAACTCTATGACTGTTATTAGAACTGATTCATTGTCAGAGTGGAGACTAGCCCAGACAGAGCAGAAATTAATATATCTCTAAAGGAAAGGCACTTTCACAGCACAATCTGCTTCTGAATTTGAGTTTGGGGCACAAAACTTACCTTGACATTGTCTCTTACATGGTAAGCACAGTAAGAATAATTGTGGCCTCCATTTTTAGTTAAAATATATCAAGAATTAGTATACAACTAGATAAAGTCAAGGAAGACATGAGGAGAAAACCAAACCAAACGAAAAGAACAAGAAAAATAGCAACACAAACCTATATCCCTTTTGGAACCCAGCTTTCTTCAAGCCCAAGAACTTTGATATGACTGAAGTAGGGAATTCAACATCGCCAAGCCTGGGTCTTATGGAGCAAGCATTCCCAAGAGTGAGGACTATGTATTTTAATGATTTTGAGACCAATTTTAAAACTTCAATCTGGCAGGTCTGGGCACTGTTTGTAAGTAAGACCACAACTTAGCAGCAAGGCTTAAGGGAGGAATAGCCTTGTTATTTTTTTCTCTGATTCTTGAACTGTTCCCAGCCTATGGCTACTTCCTGCCTGGTGCTAGGCATGTAGCTTACAGGAAAAAGCAAGGCATGAGTTTATTTCTAGAGAGCTGATAAGCACATGCATACAGGAGGTGCTTAAGGTTATTACACAGAAAGGCCTAAGGGGAATGAAACAGACTTGGCAAATACTTTACAGGGATTTCAACTATTTCCAGCTGGCAATGCTAGCATTGGAAAGGAAGAAACCACTAGGCTAACCATTAACCTTCCCAACTTCTATGCCTATAGGGGCTTCTAAAAGATCTTCAGGACAGAATATTGTGTATTTTAGCATGAAGGAAGCTGGAATGACTGTCCTATTAAGACTCCTTTCCATTCAGATCAACTTTGACTTTCTGTTTGGGGCTGGAAGCATTTTCTCTATAGAGACATGGCCAATGATCAGAGTCCTTGACCCCTCCACTCTACCATGGTGACCCCATGTTCTTCATCCCACATCTTGCTTTGAGAAATTATGCTATTCGTTGACAAACAGCAGCAACAAATAAAAGAGAGAAAATGAATCTCTTGTCTGTCTCCCTACACCTGAGTACACACCGCTCCTACATTGTTCATCTACTTTGAGGATCAAGAAGAAACACCCTGCATTAAGTGATTACTCACTGGACATGTTGAAAATAAACTAATGAATCAATGGCCATTATACTGGCTGTACATCTCTATTCTGAAATTCAAACTGTTCCTACATCAGAACATTTCTCAGTAATGTGGCATCAGAAGCAAGCACAGACTTTACAGTATGTAAAGTCCTGACATGCAGTTAGAAAAATGGTTCAAAATTAACATTCACATTTTGTGTGTAAGGTGTAGATGAAGAATAAATAAACCACATGTTTAGGCTTGGGATTCATCCACAAATTATCTCTTGTATTTTCAAAATATTGCAAAATGCAAAATAAAATATATCCTGTACTCCAAAGCTTTTCAAATGAAGGACATTTGTTCTGCAGTACAACTCGTTAATTTCATCTCTAAATAGACATGGGTGTTTCTCAGTGTACGTTCATGGATAACAGTTTAGCAAGTTTCTCATTTGAAAATCACCCTGAATGATCTCTATTTCCTTTTGGCTGTGCTAGTGTCCAGGTTTTATCTACTGGGGACCAGCATTTCAGCTCAGCCCAGTAGCAATTCATTTTTATCTCAACTCCCAATCTCCTGTTGATGCTCCTGGAATTTATAAAACACCTTCATTATCTCTCAAAAGGGACAGAAATCCAAATCTTATTCAAATCTTATACTCCATACTGAAGAATAATGGTAACCAAACAAAATATCTACAAAATGGGGAAGAAATGCCAGAAGGATTTGTTTGAAAGTCAAGGTAACAGAAGAGAAACCAATTGACCCATGGACAGAATAAGAATTAAACAGTGAAATCCCTGCTTTATGGCTTTGCTAACAGTGACAAATACTAAATACTCAGGCTTTAAAATACTAAGTGTCACGGAGCTACTTTTATTTCAGTCTTGTCTCTGGTTGTTCTGCACAGCCCTGCAATTTTGTAGCATCTACTAATGGAAAGTAAGCTGGGATTCTATTGACACTCTCATGACAAGTCATACTTCAACTTCCATTGTCCAGTCTCCTTAACTGTTCATTATCTCCACTGCTGTGCCTACGAGATAATGATACAGCGCCTCTACCCCTGACTGTAACACATTTTTGCTCCAGGGTGCTTTTTAATTGAAACACACTACCTATGCTACTGGTTTTGGTGCAAAAGTAAACACATTTAACACAAAAATTTGGTTTGTATTTGCTTCACCAGTAGGACATGTACAAAGTCACCTGCCCCCAGAAGAATGGAGAATCCTTTTGAAACAACATAGTTTATTTTTTCCTCTTAGTTTTATTACGATTTCTCACTTTTGTCGATGTGATAATCAATTGCCTCAATGTGATAAAACTGTCATGGGTATTCAGACTGCTTCCCTCTGTGTCCTACACTTACTCAAGAATGTTTCACCAATGCCTGGGCATAGAACTGACTGAAATGCTTCCACTGAAAAGGAGAAGGCCAAATAAATCGCATCTGTGAAACTGTCTTTGTCAGTTTTAAATTGTGTTAAGTATTCACCAACCAGTCTAAAGGAATAGCCTCATTTCAGGGTGTTGGTAGCTGAACTCGAGCCAGAATGCTGTTGCCCTGGCCTGGATCATGTTCTCAGCTTCAACTCAGTGAATAATAGCTACGTCATTCCTACCACAAATACTTTATAATACACACACACACACACACACACACACACACACACACACACACACACAGAGTACACTAGGCTTGAGGTCACAGGAAATGGTAGTAGGATAACCTACTATCCTAGGAATATCAGGATTTAATTTATTTTATTGATAATTTCTCTATTGGCATGTTGAAATTAAGCATATTTATTTTTAATAATTTTAAAATATTTTATGCTTCTTTTAATTTTGATTGTAGCTAATAAAATTTTTAAGTATGTAATATAAGTTGTATATGTATTTGTCCTAGACATTCTAGGTTTACTAGAATTATTTTTCTATTAGACAGCTCTGATGAGCACTAATTCTAAAGTCAAGGTAGTAAAAGTATACTACTCATAAAAAATAGTAAAAAACATATAATAAAACTTTACTATATGATTTTAGATACTTCCACAACACTTGGCTAAGATAATTTCATTGACAAAATTGCCAGATAAGTACATTTCTTTGAAAAAATATTCTGTTAGCTTATGAAAAAATAAGCCTGACACTTCAACAACCCAATCCTTTTTGTATTCTTGCATGAAAGGCATCCTTATCAAATCTCACATGTAAGTACTGTTAATCCCCACTCTGAATTTCTTCATGTCATAAAATATGTATGCACACATGTTTATATATGCGGACACTGCTCATACTGTTTACTATAACATATTACTATGCCCTTGCAGTATAGCAAAAAAAAGTCAACAGGGGAACTTTTAGTGCCATTCAATAAAGCACTGAGTGCCATTACTTACATAATAGTATAAGTAGGTGCAAGGTTGAAGGGACATTACCATGCTTATTAATCTTATTTCTATTAAAAAGCACACTATGGATTCCAAAGAGCATCTGTAAATTAGGTGGTTTTATAATCAACATATTTGAAAACACTCAATTTTCTACATATTTCAAATGAGATCCATTTTTTTTTCATATTATTTTATGTTTTATTAGTAATGGCAGAATTCCAATCTTGATTTCTTAACTTCCATGTACTCATATTTAGATGCTGCTCTAAACCAGATGCTTGCAAACTTTCTGAGTTCACACTACCCTGACTGCACTACTGAAAACTGCATGATGCCTGAAGGCTAGAAAAAATTTTAAGAATGTTGTTTATTATGCAATTGGGCTCAAATAACTTAGCAGTCACAGTTTAGGCAGAAGTTTTTACCTATCATTTATGTAGTTAAAATATCCTCTGGTTTCTTTGGGCTAAATTGTGGTCTACAAAATTACTTGGTTTAAGTGAGCTTAAAAAAAAAAAAAGATAGTACAGAGTCCTTAAGGACAGGGCATACCTAATGCCAGTAACTCTTTAAATATTTGTTTCTGTTAATGAATTTCAATCACTATAGCTTAAAAGGTCATATTTTGTACTATTTGGACTATTTGATAACTGTTTGCAGACAGACTCAGTATGGAAAACAAGTTAAACAACTGGTCAGTTCCTAGGTTATTTATACAATTTCTTTTATATATACTATGGTATTATTTTATTTTACATGTACTCAAACAGCTCACATCTTAAGATTCAATCACAAAAGTATCTTGGTTCTGTATCTCTCCATGTTTTTTTTGTGTCAAAGCATCCATATAACTCTCAGAAGAAGACCAAAGTAACAGTGTAAACTTTATTATTCTTACTATTTGGTTGACCCATGTCTTAAAATTTTGGGGTAAGTCATGTGAAAATAATAATAATAATAAAAAAAAGACATGAACACACTGCTGTTGTTCTAAGTATCTGCTTAGAGACAGGTCCTCCATCAGCCATGGGTTTCATAAACTTTTTTTTATATGGGTTCTCTTTTTCTGGTGCTCCATATAAAGAATATAGATATAAAAGATGGAGTGAGCCACAAAGCACCAAGTTTTTATAGATGAGTGATGTGAGGCCAGGAGGCAATCCATTGTTCCTGAACAGTTTAGAGATGGGTAAATACAGAATTATAGACTCAGTGGAGGTGGAATCTCTGAGCAAGGAGTGCTGAGGTTAGAATCCTTGAGGGGGCAACAGATGAACTTCTGGTCAGATTTAAACAGCTCCAAGCCTTAGCAACTTCAGGGGTACCCAAGTGGGAGCAACCACAGATTTTCACTTCATGTCTACCAATTCTTAACAAAGTAAACTGCCCAGGACTTCTGCCAGGGGACTGAATAAGAGAAGCACTTTGAAACATACCAGAGATGCAGGTTAGCAAGATCTGCCCTCAAGAGAAACCATTTATCCAAAGACCCACCTGTGGACAGTTTATCAGAAGCTTATCCACCTCTGGGAAAAGAAACATCCACTCCAGTTTCCTGTACTCTTTCATATGAAGAAGGAAGAGTCCAGTCCCCTCCAGCCTGACAGGAAAGAGGCCTCAAGAACCAAGATAAAGTTTGAGTCCAATTGTACAAGACTAACTTTTCTACTATTGACTATTTTCTCCTACTCCCAACAGCCTTTACTAAAAGGCCAGTTATATCACTTTTGTCTATCCAGGATGTCATGCTGGTCTTTAAACAAATACATACAAGGTATAATAATAGTTGGAAGATTTTGGAATGATCTGGCTAGGATTCCTAAATACTGTGACCAATAGGTTTAGGGAATCAATAGGAAAAGGAGAAACTTGTAGATATAGGTGGGTAATATAAGCAGAAAGATTCAAAACTAAGAAAAGAATGTAAAAGAAATGAGAGATCTATTATCATGTGAGAGAAATGAGAAAGCCACTGGGAAGGAAAGTACCTGAGCCCCTAATTGAATAGAAGTTTAAGATCTATGCAGCTAGTAATAATGATCTAACACATGTGTCCTGTCTGCAAGATGGGTCTGAGATCATTTGAAGAAATTGTGACCAAGAATTGCCATGTATCAATAATAGACACCAAACTTCTTGGAAGCTTAGAGAACAACGCTGAGGATGAATAGAAATCAATAAAAGACATACATTCAGGAATACCACATTCAGATATCAGAGGGGAAAAGGTGATCTATTTTAAAACTTGCGGTTGTTGTGTTGCTCCATAAAACAGGACATCAAATGCAGTAGCCCTAGTGCCAGTCATCAGCACCAACCCCCCAAAAAACAAACAAACAAGGAATAAATAATATTGAACAAAGCCAGAGAATTTCTTTATAGTTATCTTCAACATGCAAGGTAAGACTTACAGCCAATGTAACATGTCTTCAAAACTGCATCTGTCCAAGTTTGCTTTTGACTGTTAAGTTAAAACAAACAAAAAGCAAAACAAAAAGCCCACTGTGAGCTATAGCAACTTGAGGAGGAAAGGACTAATTTCAGTTTAAAAGACATGATTCTGGGCTAAGAGGAAGTAAGGCAGAAACTCAAGGTGGAAATCTGAAGGCAGGAACTGAATAAAAGACTACTGCTTGCTTACATACTTACTTACTTACTTACTGTCCTATGGATGCTCAGCCCACTTTCTTATATTCCTCAGGGTTAGGCTTTCCCATATCAATCACAAATCAAGAAAGTGCCATACCAGATAGCCTACTGGCCAATCTAATACAGGCATTTCATCTATTGTTAAAACTTCTTCTCAAGTGACCTTAAATTCTGTTAAATTGACAAAGAACTAACCAGCACACCAGCCAACAACAATGAAGGAGATCCAGCTATAAAACTTTGTGAGAAAGAAACCCACCAACTTGGAGCTGTCCACATTGTGAAATTATCCATCAAAGTAAAAAAGAAATGAAGAGTTCATCAGATAAACAAAATTGATAGCCCCCCCCCCAAAAAAAAATGACTTGTAAGACATTCTAACATAAATTCACCTGAGAAGTAAGAGGACATTGGTCAGCAGGCAGACTACATAAGGAAAGGACTCATCAGTGGAACAACAAGGAAGGGGGTAAAATACAATATTGTATTTCTTATTCTACATTGCTTTAACACTGACCATTCATGCAGCTATATTCGGATGTATATGTTGATACACATAAGTATATTTCATTTAACTACTGGGGTATTTTGTTTGCATTTTTAATATGGTGTATGTAGAGCAGTGTTCCTTAAAGTGAACTTCGGTTAATTGTAAATACATACTTGATGTTCAGGGCAGCCACTTGAGAAGAAAGTGGGATTTAAATATAACAATGGAGATGAAAGAAATCATACAAAATGTTCAGTTAAACCTTCAAAGGGGAGAGAGAATAGAGACCAGGATGTAAATGATAAGACAGCAGGAAGGGTGGTTCCCCATCTCATCAGTAATTATTTTAAAAGTCCCCAATGGAGGAGTTGGAAAAGTGACCAAAGGAGCTGAGGGGGTTTGCAGCCCCATGGAAGGAGCAACAGTGTCAACCGGCCAGATCCTTCCACCCCCCAGAGCTCCGGGTAATAGTCTGCTAACCAAAGAATACAGATGGAGGGACCCATGGCTCTGGCTACATATGTGGCAGAGGATGGCCTTGTTGTATGTCAGTGGGAGGAGAGGCCCTTGGGCCTGAGGGTTTTGATGCCCCAGTGTAGGGGAATGTCAGGGTGGGAGGATGGGAGTGGATAGGTGGGGGAGCACCCTCATAGAGGCAGGGGGAGGGAGGATGGGATAGGGGGCTTCTGAAGAGGAGACTTGGAAAGGTGAAACCATTTGAAATATAAATAAAGAAAATATCCAATAAATAAATAAATAAATAAAAGTCAAAGTTCTAAATACACCAGTTAGAAGCTATCGTCAGATTACACCCAAAACAGAGACCCAGTTAGGAGAAAAGTCAGTGAATCCATAGTTGAATTCAACAGCACATTTACCAGCTGATCTGAATGGTATCAACAAACTGCTTTATGTAATGAAAGTGGTTTACACATTTTTCTCACGCCTTGGTGGAATGTTTCCTTGGGCAGGCGGCATGCTGGACCTTGAAACACACCTGAACCAAATTAAGGCAATAGAAATCACCAATCCTTTCATTCAGAACAGAAAAATTAAACTGGAAATCAGTAATAGAAAGTTGGCCAGAAAATGCTAAAATTTCAGTTTCTGGGATCTAGTGAAATCTGGACTTGGAGTGAAATACAAAGCATTGACTGTTTATGTTAAGGGAGATGAGTATAAATCATGCCATCTTCTGTTTTGGGAAATCAGTGAGAGAGAAGGATGGATTAGTTCAAAATCAGCAGCAAAATGTGAAGACAGTACATTGCAAATGAGATAGTTATCAAAAGAGAAACTCAGAAAAATAAAAGTCCTTTTGCTAAAATAATCATTAAAATCAATTAGACTGGGGTCTTAATAATGATGAAAAAGGACTGGAAAGATTCGGTACAAATTGCTAATATCAGAAAGGAAAGATGGAACATCTTTATAGATAATTTGAAAGTAAAAAGACAAAATGTACAGATACACAAAAGCCAGACAGTCTGATAACCCAGATGGACCATTTCCCCTAAAGACAAACTATCAAAACTCAAAAGGTAAGAAAGAAAGAATTTGAAATGGCCTGTGTTCATTTAAGAGATTAAATGGCTAACTAATTACATGTTCACTGGTAAATTCTACCAATCATATGGTGGGATATGCATGATCGCCACAATCTCTTTAGGAATGTAAAAACAGACGAGATGGCTTGGTTTTTAAGGTCAACATTATCCTGATAACCAAAACCCAAAAAATTTTGAGAGGGATCTGGCTTGGTTCTGAGACAGAGCACCAGTCACATATGCAGGAGACCTTGTTTAAAAGAAAGCCACCCACACAAACAGGTGCAAACTCCACCCCCTGGAAGTATTAGCAGATCAACTTAAGGACTTTATGAGATCTTTCCAGATACGAAGAGTAGCTTAATATCTGCAAATCAATGAATGAGTAGAATCTATCTCAAGCTAAATAAAAGCTTAAACTGCTCTAAGTAATTACTTTTATTAATAAAAATAACTGCTTTAAAACTAAGGCCTAAGAATATCAATGATTGGTTATACAAGCTTTCAAAACAATGAGGCTTTAGCATGCAAGCTAAACAAAGAACGTGCTGTGTTCAATGGTTGGAAAAATTGGTAATTCTAACCCAACAGGAGAGGTTCCTGGAGGAAGTGGTTCTGGGTAGGCACTGCCAAGTACATAATGTGTTAGGGCTAAAAGCAGGATAAATGAAACTACCAAGTTAAATGTATTCATGGGTGAAGGGGTATGATCACTTAATCAGTACATGCAAACACCTGCTCTATACTTTCAACCTATCTATTCATGTCACCAACATCCAAATGCCACTGGGGTACAGGAGAGGCCATGTCAACTCTGCAGAGGACATGTGGCAGGTAAGCTCCTTAGCAAGAAGATGTTAGAAATTTAGTTCATAATTAATATACCCTCATGACATATGTTTACAAAAATGAAGACTATCACAAAATCAACACATGCTGGTGAACCTGTTTCTTGTTTCTGTCAAAAATAACATGAAAGTCAATCTTGAACCCTCACAAACTCGCTGGGGTAGAAACCAGAGAAAACAGAGAATCTCACTGAAAGGATTAGCCTGAATCACGGATAATAAAGTAAAAGGCTTGATGTGAGTCCTGGCACTGGGGTAAGACAGCAAGTGCACAAAATAATATGTGCGGAACACAACCTGGGATATTGCAACCTGGACAGTTTATTTGTGTTTGTGTGTGTTACTTGCATGTACATGCATATGTGGTGCTTGAATTCAAAGTCTTGTTCACCCTCTCCTCTTATTTTCTTGAGATGGTATTACTCCCTGGACCTGAATCTTGTTATCCAAGAAGTACCTGCCTGTCAGTAGCTGCCTGTCTCTGCCTTACAATGCCTAAGCTGTTGGCACATAGGTCCATGCCTCACTTTTGAAATGGATGCTAGAAATTCAAACTCAAGTCTTCATGTTTGCATAGACTGTGCTCTTACCTATCTGACCTATCTTCATTGTCCTGTGGGCATTTTAGAAGGTGTCAACTCTGGAGGAAGAGGCTCTGAGTAATTCTAAATGAAGGGCAATAAACCGAAATGATTTAGGCAATAACATTTTTGTAAAATTTTAAAAATTATGAAAATGATTCTGAATTTCATCTCCAAAGATATCAAAGAGAAGGAAATACTTGCTTAGGTACAAATTGTCAGAAAACTCATGTGTTGACTTACAATATAAGCTTTGTGTTCTCAGTTTATATTATAACAACATCAATATAGCTGGTTAGTGAGGAAGAAATATGTTTAATGCTATGATCTAGGAACTTAGGAATTAAGTCAACTTTAACTAGAGTGTATTCTCTCTATGAGGAGTGGAATATAATATAAGCAATTAATTGTTTTCCAAGGAATATTTTAGAAACAGTGTTCTTAGGATATTTTAGGAGACAATTATCTTTCAGAAGACCATTTAAAAGGATAATTAAGTATAATTAAGTGCTTATAACACTTTGAAGTTTTATTAAATTACAGTGTTGGGAGGGAAATGTTTTGGAATTTCAACATTTCTCTTTTGTTGTTGTTTTTGAGTCTTTGTTTTGTTTTTATATCCTGAAGGTCATAAATGGTAAAAGTTCAGAGGAACAGAAGATCTTCATGATCAATGCTAGTGCACAGTCACTTCCGGGCAGTGTCACTTCCGGGCATTGTCCAGCTCCCTTCTCCTCATTTTGTTCAACACCCATGAACGACACAGCTTATAAGTGTGAAAGAAGAGGCAAGGTTGGGTGAAAAAACAAAATTTCATCTTTAGGTAAGCTTGATGTTTTATGACAGATGGGAAAAACAAATGGGCTTGTCTGTCAGTTGTTTACAATAACAAAACACCTTTTAAAATGTAAGGACTAAAAGTGAAAGCTGTAGCTACTCAAATGAAGAAGCACAAAGAAAGGCAGCAAAGGAGTATACACTTCTCATATGAGGGAAGGAAAGGAATCTATTCATGTTTTAGTGGATTTGGGAGATGAACACGATTATAGTTGATCTGCCACAGGTGACAAACATGAACTGAAATCAGAAAATTCAATTACTTGATGAGTATACATGATTATGTTGAAGGATAGAAATTCTCACACTAATTTGAAGATTGGGGCGGGGGAGTATACTCTAATAGAGAAGCCTTTTCTTTATAGGAACAGAGAAAGCTGACTTAGTGTCCCGTAGTTCCCTGTATACTGATTTAAGAAAGTGTCAATGCAAATGTTTTCAAGGAAATCTATATTTGATGACATTCCCTGAGTGGCTGAAGATCTGTCCCATGGACTTGTTAAATAGCTTCCCTTCTGGGTCACATAGGATTCTTCAAAATGAAAAGGGTAGGCCATACCAGTCTGTGCTTTACTGATATTTAGACTGAAGTTCTCATAGAGAATTATATACCACAAGGCAAGTGGGAATTTTTAAAATTATCTTTCTCCAACACACCATTTATTCCAAATAAGATTACAGCCTCAAGGAAAATCACACCTTTGAAATAAATCATTTGTCTTGGCTCTTCCCTGAAAGAGGTTGAGTTTTCCTGGAAAGTTAGCACTCCTTGTCAGAGAAGAAATAAAAATAAACCTGGTACAGGCAAAGATGACATTTGAATCCAAACAAAAGTTTGCCTTTTGCAATTTTTTCTTTGCTTTTCTCCTTGATCATAAAAACTGATATGCTAAGTAAAAAAAAAAAAATCTCAATTTAGCTTTACATAAGCCCTTTAAATAGTTACACACACACACACACACACACACACACACACACACACACACACACTCTAATAGCGAAATTCAATAGCAAACTTTTATCAACAGGACAAACACACCACTTTAAAAGTGCACTGTTAAGGATTGGTAAGTGAATCAATAGAAAGCCACGGGGTTGGGGTGGGGGGGAACAATAGCAGTGGGTTCTTTAGTAAAAGACTCAGTGTTTATAGAGAGATTGAAGTATGTCTCATGAGCTGAAATCACTTTTAGGCTGTCAAACTTCCTCCTATAAGACTTAATATCATTTTTTGCATATGATATTAAAGTGTTGATCCAATTAGAAGCTTCATTGCTAATCTGTGACCAGTTAACCTCTTCAAACTGCTTCCCTTGGTACAACTGTTCTATCGCCCTTATGTTTACAGTAGAATCTGGCACCAAATTAATAGGTAGAGATATTGATCATTCTTGAACTTTCCATGCAGACATACTATGGGAATGGCCTCCGATGTCTGAAGGTGGAATATTGAGCAGATGGATCTGTTTCCTAGACTTCTACACTGGTCTCAACCTCAACACCTTTCTAGGTCCTATGTTGTTTTGCTATCGTTCACAATATACACAATTCACAATGTTGGGGGGTGAGTTTAAACTTAAACTTTTCACTGTTTGCATGATGTAGTGCCAGTAGGTATGCAGGTTCTGTTCTACTGATAACTTCAGCCTGAGTACACATGGCTTGGTGAACAACTTAAAAAGCCCGGGCTTCTCATGAATATTCTTTTCTGATTAGAAGCCCTGTTGAAAAGGCTCCCTGAGAGTTTCATCAGTCAAGGAATATTAGCCTGAATCTCAGGAGAAGATACTCAGCCATGCTAAAACTAACTCTGCCGTCCATACACACACCCATTGTTTCTCCAAACCATTCTGAGACCAGTATGTTTTAGCCTGTTACTTGAAACTCTTTAGTTGTGTACCCTGACAGTGCATGCTCACCCTACAATCCCCCCTCTTCCTTTAAAACATGCTGCTGCCATTCCCCACAGGCATCAAGGCTCTGCCTTCTGTGGCTCATCATACTACCTCAAGCGACAACCTGCTTGCCATTTTGTTTCTCGGGTAGGACTCCCCCATGTAACTCATAAACCTCTTAGTAATTTTTTTAGTTAGATGGCTAGTTGGTTTGAGGATATATCTGGCCAAGTATCTTATGGCCTATACCACCACAAAGGTGTTCAAAAAGTTGTAACTACCTATCTTCTGTTAGCACAGATCAAATTTTAGCAGCTAGCAGTCATGGATTCCTGCTCCCATTATGGCTTTTGTCCATAGGCCTCTTCACACCCTGTCGCCTCACCAAGAAACACATTTGTCAGCATTCCTCCTGTGTCCGTCTTACTAGATGACTTTAGTTTAGTCCCACTCTATCCTGGGCAGAGTACTCTTGACTGAAGAGATTGAAGAGGACTGCTCAGTTCCTCTCACAGGAAAGGAGTAATCATACTCCACAGCCTCTCTCCCCAGGACAGTGTCTGACAAGGTGGAGAGAATGCAAAAATAATATTTTTGAAGGGATAAATTATTTGAATCTGCACTACTTCTTCATTAAAATAAAAATCAAGTTGTCACTAAAGGAACTGTATTTTGAAATGCACATTTGAGAAGATAGAGCAAGGTTGGAGAAATTATCATCATAAGTCCTATAGCTTAATAATCACTCAATAAGTGTTAATATTTACCAGTTTTTACATTAAAAATTGTATTTAAATAAATTCTTTCCAACTTCCCACTACAAATTTATACAATGATTTCCACTTAATGCCTTACTGAAATAAATACAGTTTAATGTATATATAGTTACTCCCTCTGTGGCCTTCTAAGGTAAAATTATCCTATAAGGACAAGAGGACTCCCAGCTAAGAAACCTGAGAGCATATTATTATAATGAAAAGTAATTATCAGCAAAAATAAGTCTCTCATAACACTATGTAGGAACCAGACATTTAAAAGAAAAGGTAGTGACAGACAGCTCCTAATGCCCCAAGCATGATCATACATGAGACTCATATGTCAGTTAATAAAGATGCCTGCAGGCACTGATCAGCCTAATTTCTATGGTTCTGTGTAACAGCTACACATATGGGTGTGTATTACTTATGGCTAAGCACTATTTACTCTACAAATAAATTACTATGTAGCTTACATTGTTAGGGTCACATGGTAGCCCTATAGCTTAAAAGACTGAAATAACCATGCATTTATCTTGTCACTACAGGTACTTACAGTGTAATTACAAGGTCAACAGTTACCATGTAATTCTGTACTTTCAACATTGTGCTTCTTAAACAACAGAAAAGTACACTGTCTTCCTGGTACTTCCAGAAGCGCTATCTGAGTTCCACCATCCCACTTGACATGTGAAGCAGATGCATTGATATTTTTATAGGAAAACAAATCAAAACATATTCATTGGGAAAAAAAAATCACTCAAGTTGTCAGACATCTCATTCTGAGATTCCATTCCTTGGATTTCCAAGAGTTATTTCATTGTAGTATCACATCTAATTTAGACATTGACTGAAGACAAAACAGAACAGAAAATGCCACCTTGCTTAGCAGTGATAATTTTATAATCGTGCTGGTTGGATAGAATAGTGAGACGCAGCACATATTTAAAGTGAGAGAGCTCCTGAACAGATCAGGACAAAATGGCATGGCATCCTAACTCATGTCTCACATGTAAAGAGTTCAACTTTGTATTGTGTAACTAAGTTATGTTCTCTAGGCCTACATAACATGACCACACTCTGCATAATCTAGTGGTTAGCTACATGTTGGATGATGTAGCTAAATCTCTAATATACATTCCTTCCAGGATGAAGTGACTCTGAAATTATGAGTTTATTAAGGTCTTATAAAAAGTCTTCAAATCCTCCATCTTTTATGTAGAGGAGCAGGACATTGCTTTGATAGTCAAGATTTGAACATCTCATTCCAAATTTATTATAGGTTACTATCATACAGAGAATAATAAAGATTTTTTTAATTACTTTAGCTCATAAGAATGGGCTGATAGATATTCCATCAATGTTATGATTCCCTTGGATGAAGAAATGCTAAATGCTAACACAAACAGATTTTAAAACCATAATTACTCGGTAAACAAGGGAATCATAGCCAAATAATTATTCATGAGTACAGATTAAATTCTTCTAAATTTTTTTTCTAAATCTCTTTTTGCATTCTTCTCTCTGTGGCAAAGTCACCAGGCATAGCACCATCAAAATGCTGTTGCTACTCCAATATGTTTTACACAAAAAGAGCAAGCTATCTGGTTGGTGTTGGTAGAGGGTCTTTGTTCTTTCTCTGGTGATGAGGCATAGATAAGTTAGCTATCGAGGATAAAGCATTTGAAAAATGCTGTTTTAGAAAAGCAAAAAGTAAATGATCTCAAAAGGATTCTATAATCAGTTTTCATATTTAATGATTACAAAAAGTAACAAAGAAACTCTAGGCTACTTAGACAAGTGGTGAAATGTTCTCTTCCAAATAGACTCTGAAGGTGAAGGCCAGACTCTCTAGGGGAACCCAAGCAAACCTCTTTCTGTTGTTACCAAATGAATTCATGAAGCTCCCTTACAGATCGTTTTGGAATGCCAGGTCATAATAAACATACATGTATTTTAAGTCTGCTTGTTTGTTTGTTTTTTTCATTTTTTGAACTAATTTAGACCTTTCAGTATAATTATTAATTTACAAAGTAAACAAGAAGGTATGGGTTCTCCCTATAATGGATGTTTTTATATTTCAAAAGGACAATGGTCGAACATAATGGAGGATGAGTTAAAATGCTTGCAGGATATTCACATGGGCACAATGGATAGCTATAAATTGTCCTCTGTTTAGCTTATTTTATTCTTCTCTTTTTTTTAAAAAGAAAGCCTCATGTATCCCAAACCATCCCCAATTCTCTATGTAGCTGGACATAATTCTGAACATATGATCTTCTTCTCTCTACCCATCAGTTTGCCTTTCAATTACAAAAATATATTCTCTTATTAGATATCATGTAAAAGTTAAAAAAGCACATATATTAACGAAAACAAAAATAGAACATGCACAAATACAAAAACTATTTGGTCAAACTGTTTAAAATTGTTTAGTAGAAGAGAGATAACAACACACACAGATTTGCAGAAATAGAATTGCAAGCAAAAGAAACCAGCTTCACAGTCATTAATAGTCTCCCAACCAAAAAAAGCCCAGGACCAGATGGGTTTAGTGCAGAGTTCTATCAGACCTTCAAAGAAGACCTAGTTCCAGTTCTTCTCAAACTATTCAACAAAATAGAATCTGAAGGCACACTACCCAATTCATTCTATGAAGCAACAATTACTCTGATACCTAAACCACATAAAGACACAACAA
>LR749552.1:2641067-2719512 GCA_902729485.2 Mus minutoides
TGGCCATCAGTGGGAAGAGAGGCCCCTTGGTTATGCAGACTTTATTTGCCCCAATACAGGGGAACGCCGGGGCCAGGGGGTGGGAGCGGGTGGGTAGGGTAGCAGGGCCGGGAGGGGGGAGGATATAGGGAACTTTCTGGATAACACTTGAAATGTAAATGAAGAAAATATCTAATAAAAGTTGAAAAAAAAAAAGAAACCAGCTTCAGCCAGCTAGCTCACAGTGGAAATTCATGGAGGAAACTGTGAATGGGATACTCGCATTGACCTTGTAGTTGTTGGAAGTAAGAAAAATGTATATTATTAGTAGCTTACTGACCCATAGGATCTGACCAGTAAATGATTCACACCATGTTTATCTCACACTTTCATAAGCATGCATTTCAATGACTGTTTTTATCCTGTTCTTTTATCGTAATTTTCAGTATGGGAGAAGCACCGTACCTTTAAGTTTTAAATATAAAAAATGACACTGATTAACCTTTAAAATGGTGCCATTTAATCAAAGCAAGTAGATCTTTAATGGGTTTTAAATGGACTAATAAATCACATGCTATTTTTTTTCTAACATGAAAATAAACGAAATATTTTTGAGGGAAAATGTAGCATTTTACTCCTTGGAGTTTTTGTGTAAATGCAGACATAGAGCGAGGTGACAGTGACTTGGAGTGACTATGATTTGGAAGGGGATCACTTTGCCTATGTCTCAGTATGCTCATAATTTCTGTACCTTTTTTCTTTGCCCACTTGGGAGCAAGCCTTACAGGTTGCTTGGTAGCATTTCTACACCCTTGACAGACTGTGAAACTAGGTCTAAGGAAAACACTTGAGTACTATAGAGGAGGCAATTGATCTTCCCCTCTAGGAGAAACTGACCAGAGAAAATGAGTATCTTTTCTGCTCATCCCCCTGCCATTACTAATCCTCCTCAGGCACTAATGAAGAAAGAAGCAACCAGAAATCTCTGAAAATATAGGCTGAACTCCCTGTTTTCAATGCTGAGTATTTGGAAATAGTTCATTGGTATTCCTGAAGACTTATACATGTGTGCTCTCTTAGGATGGGCGGGTTCCTCTGTGATATCATACCTTGTGCCTGACTTAATGTTGTTTCATGTATTCCAAGTGATGAACCGGACAAAAAGAACAAAAAGTATGCCTGATTATTTTGAACTAAGTTACTTAATTGGACCATACACTGACCCAGGCATGGAATAAGGAGCCAGTCACAGTAAACTGAGGCTCAGCTCTGAATAGCAATCCGCAGACTGAGTGAGAGAGGTGCCAGAGGATTACAGGATGGAGGAGTGAGGAAGGAATGGGTCGCCTGTTAACATGTAAGGAGTAAACAACACCTGCCCAGAATTCAACAACAGCTTCTAGTATCTGGTGCTTATGCTAGTCTAGGTACTTAATCTGAAATTTTTACAAGCACTGCTCTACTTTATTCAGTGAGTCAATTAGGGTCAAGATGATTGATGTCACAATTTCATAGGTGTGGAAAGTGAAATCCAGTGTGACTGTAAAATTTGTCCAAGGTCACAGGGCTATTGAGTATAAGGGGTTCCTAATATATTACTTTGGGGACTGTTCTGTCATTTCTTCTCCACCAATAAAATCTCTATCTAAATGGCCCCTTTCTGTTGTGTGAGGGAACACATGCCTTCGTTCTTAACAAAGGCAGTGACTGGTCTTGGTCACACAGCATCCAAGAATTTCTCTCTTTAAATTATATCTTCCTGCTTGTCTTCTATGTCTAATCACTCTATTCTGACTTGTCCTTTGCATCAGGTTTTGACTGTGCTTGAACCCATGCCAACATTATCCCTATTCTCCCTCATTTTGGAGTGAAAGTTGCATAGCCTTGGGTTTGTCTGTCTACACTCTTTCTTTACGATATGAAGCTGACCCTCCATGCAGAACCTCCCTTTTTAAAAAGTTACCTAAAGTAGGGCCAATGACAGGGACATATTTTATCATGATGTCTTTTAGTTTGTTGAAATAATACATACTTATCTTCTTACATTCCCTGCTTCTTCTCCACTCCTTGGAAGGTTTCTTCTCCTTGATAGGTCTCAGGTGTCTTGGTGGCAATAAGCACCATTGAGGTCTACCATCTCAGCTAAATCACCTAGTGTGGTAGCTGAGGCTTAAATAATCTTATATACACTGATTATTATTGTTCTTAAATTGCCAACCCAAGTTTCTTGTCTGCCCATCAGAAATTTACATTTCCCTGTGCATTTAGCATCCTGGCCATGTGGATTTACATTGTAACCCCAATCTTAGTTTAGCTTAGCCAGCGCTCATCATATTCTTTCTCCTCTTTTCCCTTTGAAAACAACAGTTTTCTGTGTTCCTTTTATGGAATCCAAAATTCTAAAATCTTGATTCTTCAATATCTCTTACATTCTTTGTTTTATCTCCCCAAAGCTCTCCAGGGTTCTAAGTTTCCTCTTATCGTCTCAGTTCATCAGAAGCCATATGTCATATGTGATGGTCTAGACCTCTGAATCCTATCCTGAATCTACCTCTTCAGTGACTCCTTTCTATTGCCCTTAGTGTGGTATCTCTAAAACACCAATCAGACCACACTTTCTATCCACTTCCGGATTTCCCACTTCTGATTTCCTTACCCCAGCTATATAAGGCTTGGCTAGACCTTCCTTCCCTTTTCACTAGGTGCCTGCAATGTTGCTATCATTCCCACACTTCTAGTACAATCTACTGTCCTTGGCATGGTTGTCTTTTCCATCTCTGGATAATTGCTCACCCTACTTTTCTTGCACCTCAAATGTCATTTTCTGCCAAGCAAAAACTCCACTTCATCTCAATACCTCACATGGAAGAGAATCATCTTTTTACTATGATAAGTCTTAGGTTCCTGCCAAATCGAAGGAAACTCTCACCTACTTGGTTTTATCTTCAAACTGTAAATAGATTTTAGCTGTTATGCTTTATACTTCTCAGCGCACCTCTGAGTGATCCAGCTATCACTCCCAAATCATTGATTTCAAAGACAATTCTGAAATTCTGGTATTTCATTCTATTGCCCCCATGGGACCTCCCAACCAGTAGACACTTCATAAAGAATGCTGAACTAAAATTGACATTTGACAGATAAGGGCCTTTCCTTTTAAGCTTAAGCAAATTAACATGCAACTTCTATTATTTTGAAAACAGCTAGTAGGATTTAGTGGCCATTTAAGCATAGAACAAATGAGATTTATTTTGCAGATCAATTAATTAGAAGTCAGGAACACATATCCAGACACTCTGTTATCACTACACAACTGGCACATCCTTAAATAAGTAATTTATCTCTGTTTGATCTAGGTATTTCATCTGTAAACTGAGACAAAATGGGTATTCTCCAAAATCTTACTACTTTTCAAATATCTACTCCTAATGAGGGCATAATTAACCACACAGAGAAGACAGGCAAGGATTAGATAAATGTTACACAACAACTGAATTATCCCAAAGTTAAAACAAATACACAAACTAACCTAATAAGTAAATCTGACTTGCTATTAATAACCAGAGGTAGCTATTAAATTGGAAAGCAGAAAACACTGTCTACAGATATCTGCCTAAGATTTTATGCAGGATTTTATACAGCTGATGCTTTTCAGCTAGAACTTTGAAAACTACTCCCAATATGTGTCATAGAAAATTGTCATTTGGCTATGAAATATATGTCTTTATAGACACATCAAAGGCACCGTTCTACCTTCCTACATTCTCCAACACATTTTCAAATCAAATACACAATAATGTTATTTGTGGTTTTAACTTTAACTTTCATGGACCAAGTGTGTGTGTGTGTGTGTGTGTGTGTGTGTGTGTGTGTGTGTGTTCATCTGTGTGTGTGCTTTGTCTTTGATTGTACAGATCCTGAATATTTATATACCTTTCAAGTCGATGTAGTTTATTGAAGAAAGAACACAGCTCAGTCACATCTATTAAATATTAAGTATTTTTCTGGAAATGCAGAACAGATACACAGCTCTGTAATCATAACCTCCAGAGATAGGTCTAGGTACTCCCTTCCATACCTATTTGGTTGCAAAGGAGATTTTTTAAAACACTGTGCTAAAAGAAAACTGGCTTAAATAACACATTGAACAGTAATGTGGTGTTAAGATGAAATGTGTTTGAAGTTGCATATTACATCCAAAAGAGCACTGCCATAATTCATAGTGATTAATGTTAATGTCAAAAATATTAAAGAAAGTAATAATGATTTGTATCTTCATGTAATGGGCTACCCTTTCTTTGATCTTTTATTCCCTTTGATCAATGAAATTAAGGGGCAATAAATTTCAAACCAATAAAGAGGAATTCATCTTCACTCAGTGTATTGGTCAGCCTGTGGGAATAACTGCCAGGGGAGGTCAGAGAGACAAATGCTAAGGCTGGTGTTAAAAAGGGATCAGATAATTTTACGGCCATTAATAACGTTTGTCATGCGGCAAGCTCACACACTGAGAAGGGGAATCCTGCTATCTTTCTGGGCCCAGACTAATTACCTTTTGGGTTACAAAGACATTGCTTGGCTAGCACCCAGTATGGGTGACTACCACCCTTTCAGAGGGGATGGTGGCAATGGAGTTGAAGAACCAGATCACCGAAGACCCTTAAAGGGTCTTAGACCTGAACAGCTTGGCACACACTCTCCTTGCTATACTTCTTGATTTTTTCCAACATTTATTAGATAATTTCTTCATTTACATCTCAAGTGTTATCCAGAAAGTTCCCTATACCCTCCCCCCTCCCGGCCCTGCTCCCCTACCCACCCGCTCCCACATCTTGGCCCTGGCGTTCCCCTGTACTGGGGCATATAAAGTCTGCATGACCAAGGGGCCTCTCTTCCCAATGATGGCCAACTAGGCCATCCTCTTCTATATATGCAGCTAGAGACATGAGCTCAGGGGGTACTAGTTAGTTCATGTTATTCTTCCACCTATAGGGTTGAAGACCCCTTCAGCTCCTTGGGTACTTTCTCTAGCTCCTTCCTTGGGAACCCTGTGTTCCATCTAATACTTCTTTAAATCAGAAGTCATTAAACAGATACTGGACTGAATGTATACCTCTGAAAATTCTAAGCTTCTTTTTTTTTTTTTAAAGGGCTTTTAAGCTGAAATGTCCAAAATATTTTAGTCTCTCTGATTGGTCAGTATTGTGAATCCCTTCAGAGATTATCTACTAGATGATTGGACACTTGGTAGGCAAGATACAAGTGAATCCTTCCCATAGCCAGGTGATCCAGCAGAGAAATGTTTCCCCAGCTGTATTCCAACAGGAGCTGACTCAGTTCCAGGCACTCACCTGTTGTAGATTTCTGAGACCGTTCTAGCAAATGCCTGATGTGTCTTGGAAGATAGAATGCATTTATTAGTATCTAATAACCTACAGGTTACCGAAAACTGACCATGATGTTGCTAAATCATGCCATTCACAGCTCTCAGCAGCAGGACTTCATGAGTTTCTAATAGACTTATAATAAACAGACTCCATTTACCTTCATAAAACTGCAGGGGTAAAACTCAGGTTGGCTGTGGTGGGAAAAATCTCACAGTCACCAGTAATTTATTTCAAAGACTCAGTATTTAGACTCCATGCATTTGCAGACGGATAACTACAACAGAGCAAGATTAATAACTGTGGTAAGTATCTGATAACATCTACACTTACTAAAGTTTATTCCACAAAACAGTAGATTTTCTTTGAATAGTAGCACATTTGGACATTTAAAAAGTGCCAGAAAAAAGAATGAGTTTCACTAGCCACATCCAGACACCATGACTATAATATTTAAGCTTGGATTAAATAAATATTTATAATGCCAAGTAGCTTTCTTACACATCTGTTAATGTGTCTTTTCCAAGGAACGCCCCTGCTAGCTCATGTATTTTCTGCTAAATGTTTTATGGGCTTCCATGTTCCTGACCCTAATCTTGCAATTGCTTGAAGCAACAACGTCAGTTTAGTGTCAAAGGGGAGTCATCCAATCTGGGGACACCACCCATGGCCTTCCAGCCACCCACTTATAACTTGTATGAAAGAGTTAACGTCAATGTTAAGATATAAAACCATGTCTGAGCACTAATTCTGTCAAGTAGAAAGACCTGGGCTGATAATGTAAACCCTAATTTTAGGGTTCGTTATCATTTAAAAGTATAAGAATCCTTTAGATTCTTGTGTTGTTTGAGTTCATGAAGGATCTGGATGAGAACTGAAGACAAAGAGTGATCAAATCCGAGGGAAACAGTGTAACGGGGCAACATGGGGCTTATAATTTTGGTATAGCTTTAAAGGGCTTCATATTTGAATGTGTTTTGAATAAATCTCTCTGCTGCCAAATGGAAGGCAGAGTCCTTGTAATGAGGTGAAACTCTTATTGTAAGTACTAGAAGCAAGAGATGAGTAGAGACCAGTTTGAGTACTGGACCCTTCAGAAAACATACATGGGCCCTCCCCCACACTTCCCCTCTGGATATCTGCTGGGGAGGCATTAACTGAAGTGAACACTCGTACTTTGCACTGTTCAGTTATGCTAATAAAAGTTTCACATCTTTCTATGGAACATTCATTTCAGAACCTTCAGTTCCTTTGGCTATAGATATGCTTTGAGAAAGTACAAATCTTTAAAGTTAAATAAATTCTACCACTGCCGATGTGAGTCTTCACACATCGTAGGAGCACAGCTGTTTTTGGGAGCACCAAATCAAAATTCAATGCTGCCTCAACTTTCTATTTTTGTAATAGATATCGCATTTATGTTCTGTTTCATTTCCATTTGCTCCCACAACCAGACTGAGAAATGAACTGCATTCTCACCACTGAAGTTAGATGGGAGCCATGCCGGTCTCAGATGAATAGATGTGTTACCACCAGTGCATTTCCATGAGCACGGGTGCTGAATCTGAACCTTGCAGCACTAATGACAGAGGTCTGATAGTTTGGGTTTGTGGCCAGTTATTCTCAGAGGACACCATTATCTGGAATCTGCAGCCTGGAAAGGAATTCTAAACTTGTATAATCCAAGGTTGTCCCCTAATTCGGGCTGTACCTTGGTGTCTTTGCATTTGTCCAGAAGTTTCTACTTGTCATGTGACTGATGACATCAACTCCCTCTCCTAGAAATACACAAATGCAATATTGAAAAGCAGCTCTGGACATATTCAAGTTGTTATTTGAGTTTGCAGATAATCCCCCACCTTAAAATGCTTTTGATTTTGATGTCATGAAGACTTACTGTATTTTACAGAGACTCATTTACAACATCAGAAGATAGGTACCAAGTCCCCTCCCCCATCACTCCGTCACCTTCTCCAGATGTTTATGTTTCCTCTTTAATTTTCTGCAGCTAGAGAAAGCTTCCCTTTTACAGACCAGAAAAGACGGAAAACAGATATCAACTAAAAGCTGAGTAAGCTAACCCCAAGCAAATCCCAGGCTGTTTTGCTGAATGTGTGCTTACCAACTTTATAAGCCCCATTATATTTAAAGGCTACTCTCAATAATATCTAAATGGAGAAAACAAATTCTAAGCTGAAAACTTAGAATTCTGTATGGAAACAGCAAAAACATGAGTCTTGAAGATTATACTTATAGAGATATCTCTGCTCTGTTTTGGGGAGACATCCTAGCCTGATTTCCAAACTTTTAATTTTTTTTTCTGTTAAGAAAAGTCCTTAAGTAACTTGTAGTTAACAAAATGCAATCTTCAATAATTAAAATATTTAGGCCAAAATAGTAATCAAAACTCTGAAGTTTATTTAAAGTTAAACTATTCTATCTCTACTTCCTCCGCTGAATTCATACTGAAAATACATGATCACAAAAGAGGGTCATGGTTCTGGGTCACTGACGATTGCTTCATCGCTCTCTTCTTTCTCTTTGTTCTCTGTCTTAGCTCTGCTGTTTTGGCTTCTGATCCTTCTGGGTGAGTCAAGGAAGCAGAAAAAGGATAAGGGTAAAATGAACAAAAGAAATTACTAGAGTAGCATCCATGTAAGCTGGGCTTGGAGTACTAGGGTCAAGAAGAAGTCCAATGCCTAGTTTTCAAGTATTTCTTCTGAGGCCTCTGCATGATGAGGGTCTCCGCTGCAGATACCTTGGGTTCTACCACTCTCCGCTTTGTTCGATATGAGGGATGTTCCACAAGCTCCACCCCACAGAGCTCTCAAGCCTCTAGTAAGAGACTTCTCTTGCCTAACTTCTAAGATGCCTCTACTGCACAACTTTCACCCACAGAACCCAATGATCTACTCCAGTTATCCTCCCTCAGATTCTGAAAATCCTTAGCCATGCCTAGAGAAAACCCTGGCCTGGCTGCTTCTCTGGGTCCTGTTGTCTTATCTTCTCTTCAGCAATGAGTGCTGAGGTACATGCTTTCTGTGCCTTAAGGACCATGGGGAATCCATGTCAGTCACTCTCTGAATACTTAACTAAGCCAGGGGAGGTGTCCAGCTCCTGACCTTTACAAGATACTGCAAGCTCTCCAAGAAATTTCTCCTTCCATGCCCAGTTCCCTAACCTCCCTCCCCTCTTCAGAAAAGAGGTATGTGCTCAGCCAAGTGTAGAAAAGCATGCCAGTTGAAACTGGCAGATCACAGACCACACATCCCCTGTCTGGCAAGTTTGGCTTTGGTGGCCTAAGACCCTGTAGCACAATGAAAGCAAATGGAAGCTGGGATGGAAGAGTCAGAGATAGTCCTGATGTCATTGACTGTGGTTGTTGGAAATAAAGATTCACCATTGGTAGGTCCATAACACAGTCCTGTTATATGGCCATATAGGTGAACAGGAAACTAACTGGAAAACTTCATAACATATGTCTCTAAGCCACATCAACCAATAAAAACAAGACTAATAAACATAAATGATTTATTGGAATTCTATCAGTCGGGTAAATTCTTCTCCTATACAAGCACATGACTGTCTTGAGAAATGGAATGACCTTAAGACAATTAAAAAGTACAGCACAGTGATACAGGGTGTATGACATCTACACGGAGTAGAAAGTTACAAGGTGCTTAGGTAAAAATCCTTCATGAGATCCAATGAACAATAACCTGGACCTAACTGCAAAAATAAGTACTCCCATTAATTAACTGTGTGTGATTTCTAAAGGCAAGAGCTGAAGATTAGATAATAATAATAATAATAATAATAATAATAATAATAATAATAATAAGGGAAGCACAGATAGAGTCACAAATTCTTATCTCTTCCCAGAATTGAAGCTAAAAGAGAGAGAGCTTGTTGAAAATGTGGTTGAAAATCCAAAGAAAAAAAATAAGACTGAATTGGCAAATTATATTCCATGTAGGAGGGTCTTTCAAGTCTCACTAAACATCTTCATTATGATCTAGGCCATAGAAATAAACAGCAAGTTAATTAAACCTACAGGTAGTATTAATTTAGTGTAAGGGGCAAAGACTAGTGAGATAATAAAAAGCCTTTGGTGGTTAGGAACAGCAGCAGCAAACATAGAAATTTGAGAAAGTGAATGTATTTAACAGAATGAGGCCCTTAGAAAATAGGACAGCTAACAGCAAGTTTAACTGATTGTGTCAACAATTAAGTATATCCTAGATGCAATGGTTTGAGAAAATAATTACCAGCATCATTTGGCTTCCCTTTTCTGGAATATAATGATGATTACAAGGAATAACCGTTTATAAAATTACACCTGTGCCCTGGAGGAAAAAAAAATTGCAACTGCTCCAATATAGTATATTTTGATAAAATTTGAGAATCCATATGAAAACGTAAATGGAAAAGACAATATCTTACCTATATGACTGTGGTAATTCTTTTTCCTATCTGCTAGGGAAGTTACATTTTGAAAGGATATAAGTTATAAATGAGCTATCTGGCAAAGCTTACCAATTTCTAAAGCAAAGCAAGTGAGAAACAGTCAAGGTAGCATGTAGACCTTGATCCCCAAGTGCCTGCTACACTTCCTGTCCCTGCAGCTATGTCTGTATAATTATTAGAGCACCTCTTCACACTTGGCTCCTCTCTAGGGCCTTGGCTTGTTCTTCCTTCAGTCTAGCACACTGTTCTCCAGGATTTGTCACATCGAAAGTTCTCTCCTCAAAGTGCCTACGAGCATCATACCTGAAGTTGGTCTTCCTACAGAGTTGGTGTCTCATGTTGTGTAATGTTGTTACAGGTTTTACCATTATTAGTGCCTGAAGCCATCTCACTAGTGACTTATTGTTTTTTTAATGCTAAATTTCTGTCTTTTTTACCCTTAGATGTGAGATCTATGACAGTAGGATTGTTTTCCCCCACACTACTGTTTTCTATATTTTAATACTAGCTCTTGTCAATTGCCCATTAAATAAATTTGTGTATACTTTATATGTGATATCTATGTGATGTATATGTAATATATGTAGTATCTGCAATATATTCATGTAAAAGATGTAATAGTTAAATTATGTATGTATGTATGTATGTATATATGTATGTATGTATGTATATTGCCATAAGGAAATTGTAAGCACACTATAGAAGAACAGAGACACAATATAAAAAATATTGTCATTGTCAGTGGATAGAAACAATGATTCAAAAATTGAGACTCATTTTTTTTAAATAAGTGGTTGCACTACCTTAAGTTCTTCAGAGTTGTTAAGCTCACCAATTCTGTAATTATATATTTGGTCATATTAGGCCCCGATAATGAAATTCTAAGGATCACTTTGGCGGAAGCTTCAAACCAATGTGTATATTTACTCATAAAAATTCATATGAAGTTAACTACCGTGCGGTTCCTTCCAGCTTTCTTTTTTCTCCAATAGAGTGAAATTAATGTGTGCAATCTAATGAGATATGCTGCAATTAGAGAACGACTGTGCATAGTGATATCTCCGCTTGTATATGTTTCAAATGAAATAGAGTCTGTGCTGACATTTCAGGAATCGAAAGAATGAAAAGCAAAATTAAATTGCTATTAGATTTCAAATTGCAGCAGGGTACCTGAATACAAAGTCACTCTGTGAGAAGATGATGTTTTAATGGACCTCCACCCATATTAAAATAATTTGATATGTATTTAGGTTTAATGTATATTCATGAGGGCATATAGATTAGCTTACAAACAAAGAAATATGAAAATCCTGTCACTTATAACATGAAACCCACCAAAAGTTGTAATGTATCTATACTGCTGGACCTGTCTACCATTTGATGAGGGATGCTTAAAAAAAGTATTAATCCTGACTACAGCTAAGGGTTCCTGCAAGCCAAGTTTATAATAAGCGAAACAGAGTCCAGTTACCCCAGGACTTATAGATTCAAAAGGCCTCAGTATTGCTATATACAGAAGCACTTGGAATGAAATAAAAATAACAAAAGCAAACCACTTTTGAAAGTTCTACATACATCCATTTCTTTCTTAGCTAAGTGTTTTCTGTTTTGTTTTTTGTTTTTTCCCAACAGGATGAAGAGTGAGGAGTACAATCTCAGACATGAATGTAAAGGCATTGGTTATAACTAATTCTAGCCTCTCTTGTGCAGCATTGGACAATAAACCCAGGGTTTTGCATATACTCAGCAAACACTGTGTTACTGAGGCACATCCTCGGGCTGCTTTTTACCTTTCAATTTAGACAGGGTCTCACTAAGTTTTCCATGCTTACCTTTTGCATTCTGCAACTCAGGCTGGCCATGACATTGTGATAGTCCTTTCTCAATGTCCCCATTATCCAGGATTCACTACAGGCTTCTGATCTGGGCTGTCTTAGCTATAACTTCTATAAGTTAAGAGAACCTATGAAAAGATGAAGCCATTTTGGCTTCTGCATTCTCAAGCTATGACAGTCAAAAGCCATTGGCAGTTAGATAGGACAGGCACTGTGAGTAGTCTGTGAAAAAGAAACTGCATGGGGATACTTCATACACTGCTTCTATTTCGCTGAGATAGTTGATGACTATTTTGATGTTCCTCAGTTATCTCTCCTTCCTGCATCTCCTACAATTTATCAAGCACCAACTACTCTATCCAACTATGATATAAGAACCTGTATTAAAACTCAAGTCTTACAGAGGCAAATAATTATTTCTATTATTATTTTAAGAATTAAAAAAAGCAAACCCCACTTATAGTAAGCAACAGTTAAATGTTTCTATGCAGAATATCCATGGGGCATGACTTACACAAAAGCCTTTAATTTGATTTCTTTTTATACTTTTTTAATTGCAAAAAATAAAAAATAAAAATAAAAATCCCACTACATGATATAAGACTCTTATGTATGGAATGAAAATCTAACCCATGGGTAGATTTTTTTTTTTCCTTGCATGTTCAAGGTCTTGAGTTCAAACCCCAGAATCATCACAACATAAACGACTCTTAGGTTGTGACAGCAGTTCTGATTCTGCAAAATGTGACCACCAAATCCCTTTCCTATAAAAAATACACCAAGTCATAACCATTGAATGGTAGGTGAAGAGTTGCAGTGTGTGTACTTTTACTTACTAAAGACAAAGGCTTCCTCTAATGAGTATCAGCATTACAGAAGAAAATGTAGCTAAATTACTCCTGTTTGTACGCTTGCCTCATTTCAACTGAGGCCATTACGAAAGCTCCACGGCCCTCTCTTTTTACAATTAGGAACAAAACGCCTGTAATATATTTTCATATGAAAGACAAGAAGAAAATGTACAAAATCAGTGTAAAATCAACCTAAACTGATTGGCCGTCTTTCATTTTTTAAACTGCACCTTCAACAAAAAGAAGTATCCAGTGAAATTGCCAACAAGCTGTTGAAAGGCCACTCATCAGTGCTAAAGACCACAATCAGCTTGTCATAATTAACTTTGTATCTAAGGAAGACAAACAGAAGCAACAGTTCAATGCCCAAGCCTATAGCTTGAAAGATGGAGTTCAAATGGTTAGAAATTGAACTTGGGCCAAACTACTTTATCCTGCTCACCTTGTTCCATAAATCAAGCGGAAAAAAAATAACTGTACATCAGCAGTGTTGTATATTAGTTCAGTTTTATTGGACTGAATTTCATTATTTCATAAAGTGAATTTCTCCACAAAATAGCATGAATACAAAGATATGAATTATATATGTGCTCATCACAATATACTCTTGCCTCTAACTTTAGTGCTGTTCCTGCAGATATTAGTCTCTCTCTCTCTCTCTCTCTCTTTCTCACACACACACACACAAACATACATGTATGTGCACATATACACTAATACACACATGCATGCACGAATGCATGCACATATACACACACATTCACACAAGCACATGTGAATGCATATACACTCAAACACACTCACATATACACACACTCATACACACATATGCACACACATATGCACACACACACTCCTACACACTTTCCTTTTGTGCTAACACTTCTGTGTCTTGTCTTCCACACTGTGGACACTGTTCCAAAAAGCCTCTGTGTTTTCAGTTTGATATTTCTACCTTGCTGATGGTTTCCTGTTACACTGCTTCCGTGAACTCACTTGATGTTGATTCTAGTATTCACACCTCAAGGTTTGTGCTGGAAAAAAAGTCCTTTAGATAAACATTTTTCCCCCCTGTGGGATCCCTGTATTCCACTATAAAGCAACTTGATGAAAAAAATGGATAAAGCTGACAAAGACGACGGTGAAAAATTCCTTCGGCTGAATTAGAAAGAAAATGCATAAATGGCTCTGCGATGTCCCCATGATTTCTACAATTATGAAATACTGAAAGAAGAGAAAGAGTAGAGTAATCATAGTTTCAATGCAGTTGGAGCTGCTGCCCCCAGGAAAAGGCAGGAAAGGGGGAGAGAGGGGAAGGAATCCAATTCAACTTTTCATTGCTTGATTCATAAGCATATATACCAGAACAGTTCTCTTGGCCAAGTATTTATTAAAATCCTCACCCTGTCTGCTTATAAACAATTTGAGAAGTCAGACACTATAATATGCATAGCACTGTTCAAGCAGTGACCTTCTCAGCTGACTTTATTATGAGCTATGAAAAGCACTAGCTAATAAAACACAAGGGTGTTTAGTTTATTTCAATGATTTTACTTTCTAGGGGGTTTCAGTCCCTTCATAAGGTCCTCTCTCCAATGACCCTAACTCTTTTATGACTCCCCCTGACAATACAAAACTCCAAAGCAAAGGCTCTAGGAACATGGGTCCCAATAAAGCTTGAGGGACAGCATTCAACCAAAATTCTAAGGGCAAGATTCCAGTTGCACCACTTGGCATCATTACTGTGGTTTATTTGTTGTTCAATTATATACATGCAATTTCTTGCTGGTTTTACCCTTGAGTATGCATTCTACAAAAGCTCATAAAGTTCTTAAAATTAGCTATACCTGTAATCTTATAATATTCCCCAGACTGTGAGTAAAATTGTACCTATTCACTTAAAATTAATATCCCTTTCCTGGTTCTCTGCAGAATTCTGACAAAACATTGAATTTAATGCTCACATACCTGGGTATTTTAATCCAGCAATCATGGCTATCTATCTTCTAACTATGGCAAAGCAAGATTAGACAATGCCCTGCTGTTCACAGCCTGATTCTGTGAAATGGACCTTCTTGGGGGTCATTTCAGTTCTAAGTAGCCCCGAAGACTCCAAAGCTTTTTTTTTACAGGGCTCACAATAGGCAACAGGATAAAATGAGGCAGGCTGAAGAAGGGTCTCTGATCTGAGAAACTCATTCATTTTGTTCTTGCTGTAACTTTAATTACATATATCTGAAAAGATATTTCACAACTAAAGCAGAGACTCAAGCATGCAGACAACTGCACATTTATTAATTCAAGAAGGGTATGGAAATCATGGCTCAAGATTGATGTTTATCAAAATTCTGAACTTTTAAAATCTGTGCTCTTGAACATCCTTCCTAGCTTTTGTGGAAATCAAAGCTTTCCCAAATTAGTCATTGAACCGAAAAAACAAATACACTCGGGTACCTCAAATGGAGGATGATAATCACTACTGTGGAAGGCACCTTTCAGAAAATCTTACCCTTTTTCTGGGGCTGAGCTTTTCCATATTTATACAGCAGTTTTAGTGGGTAAGGGAACACCTCTCTAGAGAAGAGATCCCGAAGTCCTGGATGACTTCAAAAGGCTGCATGTCCCTGGGTCCAATTCGAGTTTACAGAGTTAGACTTGCTGGAGTGATGGCATGCAGGTTTCTGCATGGTAGACAACCCCAGAGCAGAGTCTGAAGCAAAGGTCATAGACAGCCAGAAACAAGACTAGATGACCAGGGATTATGATCATTGGCTCTAACATCTTATTCCACCCCAGAAGATACTGCAGGGAGTGGTCCTCTAAGCAAGAGGAAAGGGAAGGTGAAGGGTGGGGAGGAAAGGTGCTTAGCAGGCATCAGCAATCATTCACACATTAAGATGGAATCTCTGGCTTTCTGTAGAGCTCCTTCCCTGTTCTTCTCAGGACTCTCCTGCCCCCTGCTGATAGAACCCAGCATTTCTTGTTTCTCCTTTAGGTTTTTGTTACTATAGAGAAAGAAGCCAGGAGAGAGGCAAAGATGTAAACAAGGAGCTGGCTCTAGAATGTGGGGTAAAGAGAAATGTCAGGGAGATGAAACAAACAAATAGAAGGGAAAAGGAAAAGAGTGAGTCCACAGAGGACAGAGCCCCACAACTCTTTGCATCAGGATCTGGGCAAGTAATAGAAAAATAAGGCTGGATACCTAGAAAACACAGAGGACATGGTGGAAGAAACAGGAGAGAGTGTGTGAGCTAGTCAAGGGCTAACCCATTGCAGGTAAATGAGAGGAAAATGCAGGAATGACCTTGGCTTCTCTTCTATCATTTTCCATTTACAAACCTTCACCATCTAGGGCTGTAAACTAATTAATATGATTTTGTAGACTCCAAAGAAAACCAAGCTGGCTTCTAGCTTGCACTGATTCGCCAATCAGAGATGTGAGCTTTTGAGACCGTGATGAGTAGGAAGAAATGGGTCATGTAGAAAACGATCCTTCAGTCATGTGATCCTGGAATGTGGGGTTAGAAAAATCATCATCTATACAGGATGTTCAGTGGTTCTCTGGGAGATGTAAAACTTCACTGCTTTGATTTTGAGAAACTATTGAGTGTCTTTCTCAAAATGTAGATCAGGAAACTCACCTAGGTGGCTGTTTCTAACAGAAAGGGATGAGAGGTTTTAGTAACATAATAAGGTTCAGCCAGGTCCCTGAATGGCACCTGCTGTACATTGATCTTAGGTAGAAGCTTAATGAAACCAAATTAAAATAAAGATTGTTGATTGGATATCCGAGAGGTGTTTGTGAAGATAATAAACCTGGTGCATGACTGTATGAAGGTTGTGAGAACGAGCAAAAGCCCTGGCCACAGGATCTCAGACAAATGTTCTGCAATGGTGGCCATCTCCATTGGCAGTAATAACTTTGTCATGAAAATGGAAATACTACTGGGACTTTAGAGATGTACAGACTGGGTCTTAGCAGAAAAATTGACTTGCCAGGTATCAGAAGGGCAGTAAAGAAGGGCTTTGGAGTTGCTGTTCACTTCTTTGGACTCCAGGACTGAATGTAGATATGAAGTGAGTAGTAGACATTCGATAGTGGAGATAGGGAACCACCTGCCCCATATCTGCTCTGCCAGAATGGGTCGGATAAACTAAAATATTAATGTGACCATGTGGACTCAACAGAGGGCAAAAAGGAACATTTAAATTCAGAGGTTGTTCCCTATTACCTTTTCTATAAGAAAAACACATGAGGTATGACTAATATTTAAGGCCAAGGGTATATGTGACTAGATAGAATACTTGAGAGGAAGGTAATACTTTAACTCTATTTCTCATATTAGAATTTACCACATTGCAGTGGGGTGGGATTTACTCAATCAAAGCTCATGATACCACAAATGCCCAGAGCATATATGACAAACAATAAAAGAGTATTTGCTGTCTGAAGTAGAATAGACAATACTGAAATATAATTCAGCTTAATTAAAGTGAGGGTCTGTAATTTTCATTCTTTACTGTTAAGGAGTTTAAGAATAGTTTTTCAAATCTCCAGCAATAACACCAGAAAATGTATAAACAAGGATATAGATTCAAAACTGATAAATGTGAAAGGGTTTTACTGGGTATTTTCATAAAAGTGTTCTCATGTAGTAAGTTACAAAATTTAGATCTAGAAGGAAGCAGAGTTCACTCCCAAACTGCATGGTGGAGTCAGTGATAGAGTTTGGTCTAGTGGATATAGATGCACCTGAAGGTGCCAGGAAGCATGTATGTGGGTATGTAAGGAGAGGTGGGGGAGAGAAAGTGTTTGTGTGTGTATATATATATATATATATATATATATATATATATATATATATATATATATTAATGCAGCACAAAGGTTGTATACTCAGAATTCAAGAGAATAATGGTAACTTATGATCAAGGAAAAGGGGGAAGATGTATAAAATAAAATACCTAACTTCATGTGCAAACTTTTATATTTTCTGCCTATATCACACAATAACAATACTTGCTTGCATGATTTTTGATATTTATTGTATCCTTTACATTCACAAGTTCTTTAAATCAATTAAAATATGATAATGAATTTGTATTATGCTCAAGGCAAAGTGTCAGCATAAATTGGCTTATTTTTATCCTGAAACTCAATTTTTTAAAATAAAAATAATAGAAATAATAAGAATAGATATATATGAAAACAGATATAATAGACATATATGAATAATATACATATATTCATGTATACATATATATGCCAAACAGCTCTATACACATACAGATTTTTTCAGTCTTTGTACATATAACATTTGGCAAATCTATTATATTGATTTCTTATACATTTATAAGAAAAATTCTAGTGCTTTCCTATACTTTCTTTATCAAAAGAGGTTTGAAAGGAAAAGGAAGTATTAATCAGAGATATGAAATCAAATATACCCTTTGTGTGGTTCAGTTAAACATAAACCATGCTAGTGAAATCATAGGTAAATCAATACAAAGCATACTGTAGGGAGAAATCTCATGATGTCAATGAACAATGCCTTTTCATAAGCAGGGACTCAATAACTCCAATATTAGGAGTTGACTTCAACCAAACAGTGTACAGAATTCCCTAACAAGACATGAATGAGGAAGCTAGCTTCAATGTCTCATAAAAAATAGAAATATATATATATATGACATATTGACAATATAGTATATTCATTCTATGGCATTTTAATGCCAGCATGAAGACTGTATTACTTGGTATTCAAGAAAATACTGCTAATCTATGGCCAAGAAAGAAAAGTGAAGATGATAAAACAAAAATACATATATGTAAATTTGTATGCTTAGAACTAACAGTAGCAATATTTGCCTGCAAGGTTTTGTCTTCAAATCAACTGTAATATTATAATTAACTTGTACTATACTCAGGATAAAATGTCAGCAAGTATAACTTCATTTGTTTATTTTTTCCCTGGATTGTTTTCTAATTTTATATTACACACACACACACACACACACACGCACGCACGCACACACACACACACACACACACACACACATATATAATTTCATGATATATGTAAGATATATATTTCCCAAGTACCTTCATATGGAACATTGATCTTTATAGTTTTAATATAATTTTACATAAGAATAAGTATAATGTATACACATCTCCAGAGCTTCAGTGTATGACAGGGTATTTGAGTTCAGATAGACCTGTCATGGCTATCTTGTTAAGGGAGCTGGGTTGAGCCTGAGAGCATTCCCTAGCCCTTTTATCCTAAAGCTTTAAATGAGAAGCTTAAGCTTCTTGACCTCCAAAGGCATTTCCACTTTATAAAAGAAATATGAAAAAAATCTGAACATTGAAAATGTAAAATAATTCCTTACAGAGAATAAAATCATACTTCAAAGTTTCTCAACAGGTAATGAGAATCATGAAGTCCTGTAGTTACTATAGAAATGAACAACATATTAAACTGATGGGTAGGGGAGCAGGGCCGGGAGGGGGTAGGGTATAGGGAACTTTCTGAATAACACTTGAAATGTAAATGAAGAAAATATCTAATAAAAGTTGAAAAAAAAGTTGATACGTGACAATTTCTTTTTGCTCTGCATCTAATACTCACTCCTGTCTTTAAAATGTTGACTGGTCTATTAGAAGAATAATAATGGCCTCTGCTCCCAGAAGCTCATTCACTGCCTGCATTACTACTAGTCTACCATAAATAAATAAATAAATAAATAAATAAATAAATAAATAAATACTAAATAAATAGCCCGTTTGTCAGTTGAAGCTAGGGAACCTTAGGTTCTTTGAACACAGACTAGGAATTTAAAGTCTAGATTTAATGATAAAATGGAACAGAATTTATATACTCCTTGGTCTACTTTGGTTAGAGAAGTTGTGTCAACAGAATGAAGCTGATAGTGCCAGGTGATAAAAAGTAACAGCTGATGAACAAGAGACAGTTACAAAGTAGAAAGGACTCGGATACCTAGAACACAGCACTGCTGCGGAACAGGATCTGCTCAGTGTCCTATCCTGATATGGAAAGGAGATCTGTTCTACAATGTTCCTTTTACTTTCCATTAGAAGAAACTACCAATCTAAGTGCTGGGCCCATGTCCTTATTCTCAAATGCTAGCAACTGAGTGTTGAACCTTGTAACCAAGAACTGCATTGTCACAATAGGACAGGGTTATGGACTGGGTTGTTCGTGTGGCCCAACTAGCTAGCAACTGGCAAAGAAATATATATGTAATATATATAATTCATATCATATTATATATTATATTCGTATATGTCATATATGTGTGTATGTATGTAATGTATTATGTATGTATGCATGTATGTATGTTACTATCATCAAGCCAACCATCTTAAATGTATTCAGGCAGGTCCTGTTGTTTGTTGAGTGACAAGAGAGGAGTGACATGATAAAATTTAGACAGATGATCATACTCAACAGATACAAAAGGGGATGTTTTTGTCATTTTCATTTCATTTTTTTAATATAGATATTAGACTAGATGGACTACTTAGTTCAGAGACAGGAGGAGGGTTGTAGGGTTGGAAAAAGATCTAACTAACCAAAAGCCAAAAAGCCTACTCTATAGCAGGTATCATGTCAGATACTTGCTCAATTTCTTCATGTTTAATTCCAATAGTAATTCTGTAGCAACACTATGCTTATTTGAATGATGTGGTCTGCTAGATTCAAACCACTCTACAATTATAAAGAACTTGATATTAAATTTTTATTTTTCCCTCCAAGTGTTTCTACATATCCTTACTTGCTCTCTTTCAAAAACCACGGTCTTCTCCTTTCTGTTTTTTTAATTATTATTATTACTATTGTTATATGTAATACTATGTTACATAAATACATATACATTTCTAATATGAGCTGCTCAGTCTATAAAATGTTAACTGTATGTATGTTTTCAGGGCTGACCATGTGGCCTTTGATAACCAGTTGGTGTGTTCTTCCCTGGGAAAGATGAGATCTCCCACTCTCAGCCTCCTTCAGTTGCCTGAGATTTAGGCCATGTGGGCATTCCTCATGTCACAGACATGGCATGTCTTTTGTCGTTGTCTTTGTTCAGTTCCTAGTTAGGCAGCCATGTGGCTGACACAGTCTCATGGTAATCCCCTTGGCCCTTCCAAGTTTTTTTTTTTAAATTCCACGGTGTTCTTGGTGGTAACCAACAGCTCTCTAATTAGACTAATACCCACCTAGCAAGAGGGAAACCATACCTGATACTAGAAACCTTGCCACCAACTCATGGCTAGTGAAGTCGTGGATCTTAGAAAAGAATATACAAGTATTTACGGAACCAAATTAATCTCTAACACTGCTCTGAATATTTGCCCTTATAGCCACAAATAATTGTATTTCTAACCCCTCACCAGGAAATATAACAATAGTAATGAAAAAAGAAAGGAGAAGAGCATGACTTTGAAAGAGAGCAAGAAAGGATACGTGGGAGGGTAAGGAGGTAAGGAAGGGAAGAGGAATGATGTCGTTTTCTGTACTAGTTAAAATGCAGAATTGGGAGGCCCAGTCTTAAAGAATGCACCTATGAAACAACTCTCATACTTAAGTGTTGACTGCAAGTTTTATGCATACATTGAAATCAAAATATAAGTTTAAGATGCACACAGTGCATTCCTAAAATTATTATGAAAAATAATGTAAAAGTATTTTCAATAATGTTATATTTGTTATACATTAAATGGTGACATTTTAGACAGGATTGGATTCAATATATTAGTAAATATATCTTTCAACTTATGGTTTGAATGTGACCCTAGGAAAATGTGTAGTTATATTTTGTTAGTTTGTCTAAGTGCAATTCAGTGTTTCTCAACATTCACAGTTATTGGAAGCTTGGTATACATATCAATGCCAACCATGTCCATGAGATCATCTGCTGGGGTGGACCTCTGTGCACTTGGATTTTCAAAGATGCTTCAGCAGTTCTAAACTGCAGCCAGAACTGAGGTTTAAAGCTGAGGAGATTTAAAGTTCTTGTCTCCAGTGAGGAGACATTGAAAGTTTTGGAAAGAGTAAGTAGCAGAATGCAATGGGATGCTCCTTAACTGCAATCTTCTGCTTTTCCTAATCTTAAGTCTCTACTACAATGTAACCTCTGAGAACAAAGAGAGGTGGTTTAGTTTATAACACCCATTGTTTTGTTCCATATCTAGAACAAGGATCAGAAAACAAAGGGACCGTAACAACTCTTTTCTTAGTACAGTAACACACTTATAATATTTAACAAGCATATATATCCAGGATGCCTTAATTTCCTGATGATTTACCAAAAACTCAAGTTAAGTTTTTAAACTCTTAGAGCTAATGACTAAATTCATAAAAAGTAGTGAGAATATTGATTCACACTTATTTTGGTAAATCTCTGTTAATTGGATTGGTACTATCCTATTCAGAAAGTAGATATATTAAAATTTATCTAATCATTTCTATTTGATTGAGTGCTAGACTTGTGATGTTTCTTAAAAAATAATCAATTTATATGTATTTATTTGCTCTTAATACTTCTGAGCAGTCTTCCTGAATAATTTGCATTTATAAGTATAACATGTTTGACCCGAGGACAAGTCACTATGCAAATACTGTTCTCTGGATTAACAGTGAAGCAGAAAAGTACAGTTAAATCCAGATTCTACACATAATTAAAATGTGGGTCAATTATTCCCAAATAATAACTTGGATTCTTTTACGAGGCACTTCCTACTTTGAACAAGTTGGGTGCCATAGCACAGAGCATGCTAGCTTGGGGGTGCTTACTACAAAGATGTTAACAGAGAGTGGTTTTAAAAAGAGATTATTTTAATTCATTGACTCTTTTTTTTCTTCTTCTGTAATTCTGGTCAACAATGCAAATATATACAGTCATCCTTAAGGGACACAAGGACAAAAGAATGACATTTTTATTAAATGCATTTTTGCTTTGAAAATTATCTACACTTTTGCACTCATGCTGAGTTTGTAATATTAATATCACATCTAATTTCTTTGAGTCTCAAAAGATTTTCAAATAACCCTCTGATGGTTTGTGTCCACACAAACCAATAAAAGGATTACATTCATTCAGGCATACATCTTCCTCATCTGTGTCAGATATAATGTGAATAGGAATCTTCATATTTTAGCCAAGCATAATTCTGGAATTTACCAGTGTAAGTTAATATCCTCCCCTTCATTTTAACCACTGCACAGTGTCATGCATTAAAATATTGGAAGCTGCAAATTGCTAATGAACTTTAGTTGTGAGGGAGAGTAAGAATTCTTGTTATTGTCCTTGGATTACACTCCATAGAACAGAATGCTAAAATTACGCTTTCAGGACTAGGAAAAAGGCTCAGTGAGTAAAGTGCTTGTTGTGTATTTATGAAGACCTGAATTAGGGTCACCTGAACACACAATGTTCTATGCCTGTATTATTAGCATTGCTATTGTGAGATGGAAGACTGAGACAGGGGAATGCTTGGGAGCTTGTGATCCAGCCAACCTGGTATACACAGTGGTCAGTGAGACATCCTATCTCAAGACACTGACTATGAAGAGTCAGAAAATACACACTCCATAGCACAGTGGGAATAAAAATGCCTGCTACCTGTTTAGGTTGTTCTTTATAGCAAAGATGGTTGAGTCTTTCAAAAGAAGAAAACATGCTTCTAATGTCAAAACCTCCTGAAATTTAGGAGACCACAACTACACACTTGTATAAAGCTATTACATAAAGTGGGTTAGCATTGCCCAAATGGAAATGTGAAGACGTTCACTTGAATTTAAATTTCTAGTATTTCAGTTTAAGTATGTCCCGGATGTAACAGGGGCTACTTTACATTTAAAACTTTGCATTATTTACACAGAAATTTTTATGTGATTGCCCTTTCCTTCTTGTGGGTGGACTTCACTGTATCTAGGTCTCAACTTTGTAGGTCAGTATCACTCTCCATCTCCTTGATTAACGTGTGCTCTTATGCTCAAGTCAGTCTCATGTGAATCCATGTAAACCTCTGACTTAGAGCTTCATACTCAGTTGCTGACAAGGTCTTGTTTGAACAAGTACAAATTAAGGTCTCCTTCTCTGCCTATGATAAGTAAAGCCACAGAAATAAACTCTAAAACAGGTTAAATGTGATAGAAAGATTCTTGTATATCTCAGTGTTGAAGACCACAAAATAAATAAATCCCATAGTATGCGATAATTCAATTTGATCAAATACAAACTTTTATAGCACCAATGACTATTATCTGTTTAGGATGAGCTATGTGTTGGGTTTGGATCTGAGAATAATGTGCCATGTCCATGGCTGTTGAATGTCTTGCCAACCAGATTGGGGTACACAGAAGAACAGAACCAGAATTCTAGCCCATATCTTTTAATTCCAAAGCATATTTGCCATATTATCTTTTAAGAAAAAGCTGAAATTCATAGATCAAGAGTCACTCAGAGGTAAGTGACTCTCGGCAACTGCAGAGAGATGTGACTAAGATTTGATTCAGGCCAGAATCCATTACCCAAAATTGACCAGATACAGTAAGACCATCAGTGTCGGTGAGATGGTGAGAAAGAAAAGGAACCTTCAGTATAACCTGGAAAGCCTGACTTCAGCCCATCCAACACACATGCACACCCAAGAGCACCAAGTGCACAAAGTTTTCCTCCGACACCCACATAGATGCTTTGCCACACATGTGCACAGAATCATATCTTACACACATAAAATAATAAAACTTTTAAAGGAATATGGACAGGGTGCATAGTATTTCCATTTTTGACATGCACAAAATAAAAATAAATGTTTTCAAAATCATTTCTCCTTTAAAGCCTGAGACAGCTCAAAGGTGACAATATATCCTGTCCAGTCAGAATAAAGCATAGCCCTGGCTTTATGGGTCATTCTGAAAGTTTCATGGTCTGTGCGTTCTACAAAGCAATGGGCAATTAAATTAACACAGTCGTTTATGGCTTTTTAAATTTTTATCTTAATGAGTACCCTGTATGTTGGTTCTGTAGCCTTTATTTAAGTAAATTTAGCACAGGTACATGATTCATTCCCCCAGTCAAAGCCAGTCACTTTTCTAGACCTGACCTATAACAACCCACCTCGCTGCCATTTCTTATTTGAAAAGTTACATCATGAAAACATTTTTTTCTCTTCAAAATGGAGTGAAATCTAATGGTGTTCTCTATCTTGAATACCTCTCTGCAGAAAATATCTTTCATTTTAGTTTTTTAGTATATTTATAATGAATAGCATACAGCAGACACAGGACATATATCAACTTTCATTTCTTATTGGTATGCATCTAGAAGGAAGTAGCTCTCAAAAAACATTGATAACAATAGAAGGAAGTGGGAAATGGTTCACTTCACCTCAACCTCAAACTAACAAATGTAGTTCCTCCAAGAAAGAAGCCTCAAGCTGTTCAACAGAGTGGGCTCTTAGAACCCATCTGTTGCACATTCTTAATTTTATAGAAAAGAACCTGAAGTCCAAGTAATTAGGTAACTTCATAAACTTTCACGTAAATTGAAAGAGTTCCTTGAGGTTTCATTGTCCAGCTCAGCCAGGCACAGTTTGCTCATGTGCCTAAGCCAAAAAGCTCCTTGTGCAGCTCAACTCCCTGGGCAAGCACATCTGGAAACCTGTCTTTCTTTAGCTACAAAAGGTGTCTCCTGAGAGGCGTGGCCAGAGCCTGACAAATACAGAGGTGGATGCTTGCAGCCAACCATTTGACTGAGGGATCCTCAATGGAGGAGTTAGAGAAAGGACTGAAGAAGCTGAAGGGGTTTGCAGTCCCATAGGAAGAACAACAAAATCAACCAGCCAGACCCCCAGATCTCCCAGGGACCAAACCACCAACCAAAGAGTATACATGGAGTGACCCATGACTCCAGTCTCATATTTAGCAGAAGATGGCCTTGTCGGACATCAGTGGAAGCAGAGGCCCTTGGTCCTTTGAAGGCTTGATGCCCCTGTGTAGAGGAATACCAGGAGAGGGAGGTGGTATTGGATGAATGGGGTAACACCCTCATAGAAGCAGAGGGAGAGGGAATGGAATAGGGGTTCCGGAGGGGAAACCAGGAAAGAGAATAACATTTGAAGTGTAAATAAAGAAAATATCTAATAAAAAAATTTTAAGAAAAAGACTGGAAAAGGATGAAAGGTTATTTTACAGTTTCTTCCTAAACATTTTAGCACTCAGAGATTTCCAAAATCCTTTCCAACATTTGAAGGCAGCAAGTGCAGGGTGACTTGTACACACTCTGGTACAGAAAGCAAAACCCATTTGGACCTCGAAGCTGACAAGCTGCTGGCAATTATGAGGGGTTTCCAAAGTGTTTATGATCAAGATTTTACCGGGAATAATTTGCTCCTAGAAAATGTACTCCACATGTAGTTGTCAGGACAGACAGGGAGATAAAGAACTCTAGCGTTGAGTGAGTGTCTGCTTCCAGGCAAAAGACCATTTCTTTAACGCTCACCAACGAATTCTTTCTGGTGATGTTTTATTAATTTACATCAATCCCTCGCCACTGTCTCTTTTCCCAGCATAAACTATTTTCATCATAAAAAGACCAGAATTTGGTAAAACTGTTTGCTAAATGTTTGTCATGAATAGAATTATTATTTCATGCCCGTCCATTAGTTGAGCCTAGTTTAGAAGTTAGACGCCCCGGTCTTAATAAAAATTGTCTGATTTTTTTTTTCACCATTTATACAATTTTCTTCCTGAGAAATTCGAAACTGCCAGATAGGTTTGTAACTGTGAGTTACAAACTAACTTAATAACTAAACTTAATAACTAAGCTTTATTAACCCAAGCGGGGTTTGTCAGCTAAAGGATGTTCCTCTTGTGTTTGCAAAAACAATTCCAGAGAGGTACTAAGGAAGGAAGACCGACCCAGAATGTGGGGAAAACACCCAATGGGCTAGGGTTCTGTACTGAATAAAGGGTGGGGAATAGACAGCCACCATTTATCACTCTGTTTCCTAACTGTGGACACAATTGGACTTGCTTCCCCCTGCAATGAAGGACTGTTTCCACGAGTTCTGAACCAAAGGTAACCCTTCTTTCCTAAACTTGCTTTTTTTTTTCATTGCAGAACAAGAAAGGTGACAAATACAAGGATAGTCCTCAATCCTTACACGTCTGACACACTTTGTCATCTCACCAGGTGATCTACTCTTACCAAACGGCTTACTGTTCTCCTGTGATCTCACCTGTGCCTGCTCTGCTTGGAACTCCTGCATCTGATACACTCAAGGTTGGGAAACAATCTGTTTTATCTTGGAGATTCACTCGAAGGCCTCCAAGTACAGGAAGTGCTTCTTTGGTGAAGGAATGGATTGGGGGGTGGTACATAAGCAAATGTGGCAAATGCTAAGTCAGAAGGAAAGAGTCAGCACTTAGGGGCAGTGAGGGGTAGGGCAGAGCTTAAGGAGAATATATTCAGGCAAGAGTTTTAAATCCTACACTTCTGTACCATCATAATAGATTGCAGAGTGCATTCAGGGGAGTCTTCTACTTTGATTTTTGTGTTCTTTTGAAGCATCCTAGGTACTGTTTATTTTTAAAAGGATGGTTATAGAAACTTGTATTAGGGGCCACCTAGATCTCCTGAGCCTGATTGTCTTCTTACAAGTTTATTGAATGCTGGCCTGGGGCTGGGGGTATTGATTCTGTAATAAAGCATTTGCCTAGCATTCTGGAATCCTTGGGTTCTGTTGTCCAAATCCCAGTATGAAAAGTTTTTCTAAATTATCAATTCTCTTTTAAGTTCTTTTTCACTTGTTTATTTCAGTCAGTGGTCTGATCTTCCTTCCCTAAGATTTGTCTACTTTTGCTGTCTCCAGGGGCTCTGGTGTCTCACTGAGAAAGTCTTAGAGTGTTGTCAGATATTGGCTTCAATTTCCTGCATATGGACACATGAATGACCAATTCCCACCATTCTACAATTAAATTCTTTATTTCTCGTGATTTATTGTCCTCAGTGGAAGCAAACAAATATACCATGATGAGAAAGAAAAGTTATTAATTTTTATAACTCAAAAATGATATCTGATTTGCATTTCCTATTTTTTTCTAGTTTTTTTTTAACAAGTGGGATGCCTTTGAGCTTTCAATGAATCAAATTAGTTTTATTATTGTCTGCAGAGCAGGAGTGAGTGCTGGCCTCTTTGTTGTGGATGCTACAATAGTAAATTGCAAGGAAAAACTGACAGTGGTTTAGTTTACTTTTGGAGTCACAGGGATGGTGATGTATATAATTTCAGGGGAAATTGACTATACACATCTACTTAAGTGCAATGTTTAAGGTTAATGAAGGTGATTGAGTGGATGGTTATACCTTTCATCTACCTGCACATTTCATAATTAAGGAAAGAATATATTATGAGCAGACTGAGAACCTTAAAGGATTTTCCAATGTTTTTTTTTTCCATCCACAGTTTCTGGTTCTTTATGGAAAATAATAATCATATGCTGGTCAGTTGCTAGTGACCAATCTTTTTGTTGTTTTCTCAGACTCTTTTCCCATCGATATGCCTCATTTTCCAACAGCTTACCATGCTAATAACCATGGGGAGGACATTTGAACAAGAAAATGCCTCTTAACTTGAGAGAAGAGGTTTCTAGAATGCTGTGAGATCACAAAAGACAAACTCCTTATATGCTTACATATTACAGAGAAAAAATACTTTAAATGAGATAGTAGGAAATGTCTAGTCTAATCATTTAAAACTAGGGACTCTAAGATCTCAGACCTATGATAGATCGAGTATAGGAATCTCACTTGTTTAGGAACTCAGCTATTTTAAAAGCTTTGGATTGAACATGAGTATTAATATGCATAGAGGTATATAATAATCTCAAGCTATGGCTCCTCGTGGATTGGCCAGCTTGGGCCATGGGAAGCACCTACACTGGGAAGAAGTTCCTCAGGGTGAAGCTCTGTCTACCACGTTCCCATATTACTCATAGAGACCTGCAATCCCAGGAAACAAGGCTGAGCAACAATGTTAAATCCTTCATTTCTGTACCATCAAGATAGATTATGAAGTGCACTCACAGCAGTCACCTACTGTGATATTGTAGTCTTTTAAAGTGTCCTAGGAAGGTGGTGGATGTCCTTTTAGGTGGAATGGTCATGACAACTAGGATCAGAGATCACCCAGAAATCCTAGGCCTGATTGTCTTCCTACAAGTTTATGTAAGTCTGGTCTGAGAGTTTGACTCTGTGATAAAGGATCTGTATCACAGATCCTTGTTGGCATCCATAGCCTAACTCTGTAGCTCCCTCATTCTTTTTATCCATAGGGAACAAGAAGCCAGGACAAAATCTCCTGTCCAGGGTTAGTAAGATACTCTTAAAACTTTATTTAAAATACATTCTTTCAAATTGGACCCTGACACTTAAGATCACAGATAACCTAACCAGCTGGCTCTTGAACTAAAAGAGGTTAGAACCAAGTTTGAGGACCACCATTAAACATATAAAGGCCTTAAGTAAATGACAATTTCTTGTATGGTAAATGAGATATTTACCCCAAACCTGGCCCCTTCTCCTCCTTTTCCTGAGTCTCAACTGAGCTCCTTTTATTCCTCACTGAGCACAGACTGCGAGTGAACCACCAGCCACTCCATATCTGTAACTAGGTCTAAATATAAAGTGTTTAGCCCCAACCATTTGCAAAGTAGGAACAATTGTCTGAGGAAGTGGAAATAGGAAATCAGATGAGAGAACAGAAGGAGGGCAAACATCAAACCAGCCAGCAAGCACTATGCCTAAATCTACCTTGTAAAGTGTCAAAGTTCACCCATGTTGCCATATATTAGAGAATTTCCTCTTCTTCAAGATTAAATACTTCTCAAATCTATATGTATAGATGACATTTTCTTTCTTACTCTGAAGCAGCTTAAATAAATCTACCATCATTCATTCAACATAAAAGTTAGGGAGAGACGGACTATCATGCGGTGGGTGATGTCAGTCAGTCTGCTCAGCCTCATTTTATTCATACGATGGGGAGTTCTCTGGGTTTGGGTTTAGTCCCTTTCCTATTGAATCAGCCACAGGACAGAAGATAGAAGAAAGAGGCTCTGGTCACTATGACTAGCTGGGTACACTGAGGATACCCAAAAAAAGTCTGAAGATGGCCTACTCTTCCAATCCTGCAACTTTCCTCTTAGGATTTATCACCACAGAGGAAGAAAAAGAAACTAGTACCAAAAAGACAGAATAGTAAGTACATGGAGAATGACTGGGATGAGCACTCAGAAGACCCAGCACCAAGCACCCTGCAATCGGTACCCAGTGCACAGCACCCAGCACCTATCACCCTGTACTAGCAAATTACCTGAGGGCAAAGGAAAACAATTTATATTTTATCCACCAGCTCAGTGTTTTGATGTAGCCGGTGGGAAGCAGTTTACTATACTCTTTTGTTTTTTGTTCAACCCAGAAGACAAAGACCTGTGAAAGTCAGTCATTGTGAGATGGCAAGATGCCCAATGGACCATCAAATGCATCTATAAATATAGAGAACATTTATGCAAGGTAGAGAAGGTGCCTCAGTGGGTAAAATGTTTGACACACAAGCACGAGTTAATGATTTGACCACAGGAACCTATTTAAAATACTAGGCATGAGTATGTCTGTCTATAATCCCATACTGGGATAGGCACTGGGGGTCACTGGGAGCCAGTTTGCAGCAAGCTCCAGGTTAGCAAGACATTCTGCCTTAATAAACAAGTGAGATAGTTCCTGAGAAATAACAGATAATGTTATCTCAGGCCTCTATGTACAAACAATCAAGCACACATTCATGCCCATACACACAAAAACAAACACACACACACACACACACACACACACACACACACACGTATGTCTGATATAATTAAAATCTTTGATCATTTAAAATAAACGTTATGATTTATTTTATAGATGATTCATGACTGTAAAGATATTCAGCTATGCTGGAATACACATGAATATTTCCTAAACATCACAGAACTGTACTCAGGAATTTGCATTTTACTGTAAAAAAAAAAGTGCTGGTGTTTAAAAGCGATTTCCAGACTGCAACCTCAGCCAAACCCCCACATGCTAAAATTATCATTATGGAAAGAATTTTTACTACTCCTAGTAAAATATAAAGATGATCGTAAAGTGTCCCTCCTCAAAGCCAAGACTGAAAAGGAATTACTATATCCCCAACACAGCCACCACATTTTAGAAGAGCATTACATTTTACAGGAAAAAGATCTGCAACCAAAATCATTGGGAGTTTTTGGAATGTAATGGGAAACCAATAGGATGAATTAGTTGTTCTCTCTTTAATTAAAAATGATGTTTGAAAGCCTCATGTGAGCTAGGAAATATTTAAACTCTCCTCTCCGTCTAAATCCACTGAGCTGCACCCAGGAATGGCTTGTGTTAATGCAGAAGAAATTTGGAGAGTGGTGTATACAAAAATCTTAGACCCTTTTAGCAGACAGCCTGATCACAGAGCAAAACCACAAGAGTTCTTATGTGTCCTTTTAAAACGGAGATCCATTTAGGCTGACATGGCAGGAGCATTTATTGGGAGCAGACTATGTAAGCCAGTTCTGAGATTGCTAGAGCTCAGCTTCTCCCTGGTCTTGGGTGTTAGCTCTCAGCGTATGAACAGCATCGGATGCTCAGATGTTTGGTGTAATGAAATGGACCAGGTTTAATTCCCATAATCGCCTGGTAAGGGCAGCTGAATTAAGCAGCCACATCTGTTCCCACTGGAGGGCCTGCTCTATGTGCCTCCTTTTATAGGACAGGCTCTCTGGAGTGAGAGCTGCACTGGGTCTGCCTTTCTGCCTCTCCAGGGTCCTCATCAGAGATGGGAATAGGGTTAAAGAGGAAGAGGAACTGTTAGATTCTGAATATATCACTTTTTATGCTCTCATTTTTCCTGGGTAGACAGGACCCGTTTACTGGGGTAGATCTTTACAATATGGTTAGAGAAATCAGAAATGAAGTACAAACTGTATGTGGGGGTGAATGAAGACATCCCAATGTAATGAGGGTGGGTTTTGGTTCTTATCTGATTTGCCCTTTGCTTTCCTTTCCTTTCTCAACTTTGCTTTGCTTTCCTTTCCTTTTGCCTAGACTAGGAGCAGACAACTGATTTTTTTTCTCTATTTTTAAACCTAAAGTCTACCTTGCCTATCAATCAGAACCATGAAATTTTAAGTTCCCCAAACATACATCGTTTCCCAAATGATCCTCGTGATCCCTGCTAAATAAAGGAATAGACCTTTCCACAGTGCTTGCACCTCGGTCATAAAGGCGAAGATGATGAGGAACTTGCTCTCACTCAGGTGTCACTGGTGTTTCACAGGACATCCTGGCTGTCAAAAGAATCTAATCACCATCTCCTTACATGTATCACTGTTGTAGAAGGCTTTATCAAGCATTCACCATCACAGGAAGGTCTCAAATTAGGAATTCTATGATATACAAAGAGAGTTAGACATCTCTTCTCTAGATCCTGCTCAAGGCTGCCACTTCCCTCCACTCTGTGTCTGAACTTGTCAGTGTGGCTGAGTTTCCATCCAACCAGAATCCTGCTACCCAAGAAATGAGCTGCACATCTGGGCACGGGATGGGAAAGGCAGCAAACAGATGTTTTCTAAAGACTCTTGTCATTTTCACCTGTTGACATGTTATACCACAGACTTTACTTATAGTAAATATTCGGATTGTCTTTGGACAAGTCATGGTCATTGATATTTATCATCAGAAACCTTTCAAGTCAGAAAAAAAGGAGGATGGATGAGGATTTTGAATGTAAAAAATTAACTTGATTTTTTCCCTCCTATCTATTTTTAATTTTTGGTTCAGGTAAGATTCTCTCTACTTCACACAACAGAATAACCTTTCTATAACATTATAATAGTTACAGAAAGTTATATAACATCTCTCCTCCAAACAATATTCATTAGACTCTGCTTACTGTAACCCAGTAAGGCTTCTTAGGAAAAGGCTAGCCCTTCCTTGTCCTTGTCTGTAGTATTTACCAAGATATTTTTATCACTTTCAGACAGTTTTTCTGTTTCTCAAACAGACCAACATTAAATGTTTAATTTACTTAATGTAAAAGATAGCCTATAAAGTTACCTTTGCATGTGTGCTCACACACACACACACACACACACACACACACACACACACACAGAACCATATATACCCATGCTGATGGACACAACACTCCAAGAGAAATGATTAGGCAAAAGAATTAGCTTAAGTCCTTCTAATTTTCAGAGACAATGTACAAATGTCCCTGAAAACATACAGGCAACTTTGTGCAATGCAAGTACTATACAACCATTCATTCACTGCTGCTGTCCCTATGCCCATAAACTCTCTCTCCAGAATTCCTGCTTCTGGTTCTTATCAGTTATACATCAGGTCAGACTCCGCTCCTTCGGAGGCTGTCTCATTGACTATAATGGACCCTTCCTCCTCCACTACTACTCAACCATACTGTGGTTTTATTACCTCTGAAACAGTACTACCAGCTGGATCATCTTAACAGGTATGAGAATGCCTATTATCTATAGCCTCCATAGACTATGCACTCCAGCAGTGAGGAGATAAGCAGCTATAGGTATTTCATATATATGGGTGGACATGGCAGACAATGGACAATGTGGATGGACAATGCAGACAATGGACAAGGAAGATGGAGAATTGTGGCAGAATAAGGGACAGAAAACAGATGGTAGAACCTCACTTGGCTCTGTTCCCCTTCAGCAGGAAAGAATTTGTGGGGGTTCAGAGCTAAGATCAGAAAATAAATGACATAGAAGGATTTGGTATTTGTGTGTCCGGGAGTGGGGGTTACATTAGCTCAAACCTTCAGCTAATTAATAACCAATAGAAAATTCCAATAGCTTTTTCCTCTACCAAGCATTGGAAAAATAGTAAGAAAGAATATTCTGCACCATATACGCATAGTACTGACATCATTGTCTCCATAGGATGTGAAAGCAGGATGCATGTCATTTGAGCAGTGAGACCATTAAAGAAACCAACAGAACACAAGTCACAGTGTCTAATGGGAAGAAGAAGCTTCCGAGTGACCTCAGATTTACCTGTTCACAGGACGAGGATCCTCTAACCCCTCAATGTCAAGACCAATATATAAATAAGCCAAGCCACAGTGATATATATAAATACACACACACACACACACACACACACACACACACACACACACACACACGTGCGGGTGCACATGGAGAGAGGGCTGTGTTCTCATTTAAAAGAACTTAAAAGAAGAACATGAAATATTTGGATAATTTGTATAGTAAGAAGTATTCGGTTAAACCAAATGCTAAATTCACCAAAATAAACAACAAGTGGCCTTAAGAGGCCCTTTTATTAGGTCTCTAAGGAAGACATCCTGTTCATCTTTTGGAATAAGAAATTACTTGTCAAAGGTAGCCTTCTGCTTGTTCTCACATAACGCTGCCACCCTCCCTTACATTCCCAGAGGGTGTCCAATAAAGTCCCACATGGCCAGCATCTTAGCTGCTTTGTGAAAGGATACTGTGGTTTTGACCACAGCTTATGTCACATTCTTTACTTGCTTGCTTCATGTCTGAATTGAACTGCTAAGAGCTATCTTCTAAAACCAATAAAAAATTCAATTACATTTTGGGATAAATTCCAGTGATATCTTTAATACTATGTTGCCCATTTAAGAAATGTAGTAGAAAGAAATCTCTATGAAAAATGCTCTTAATTCTGATACTTTTCTGGCTGACATTACCAGCAACCTAAAACCCAGTGTGATGGATGGAAAAAGTTAAAAATATTTCACTCTGTGGTTCCAACATTTCAGAAGGGCAATTGCAGGGAACGAGATTTAAGCTTTAATTAGGAAACGTATATATCATCAGTTTGCTCCTTCCCTGTGATCAGGGGAATTTTTTTTTTATGTGCATGAGTTGAAATGCAGAGATCAATAAAAAGAAAGTTTGACCACCTCAGGTCTACAGAAGCTTTGAGGAATTCAGAGATTAGAAAGATTATCTTCATAAACCTGGGACCAGGCCATATAATTATTCTATTGCCAGGCTAAAAACTAGACTCGGAAATTCTCTGCCTAAATATTATTAATTGGGCATGTAATACCTCACTCTAAAGAGGAAAATATATTTTACAATAGTCTGTTCATCATGCAGTCCTTGGTTTGTTTTAAGCAGTAAGTACTTCATATTTGGGATTATTAATCACTGGTCAAGAGGCATAGTACTATGGGAAGAACAGTGATTCAGAAAGGGAGAGAAAGATAAAGAGGATGAATGGAAGAGAAAATGCTACTATTTCTTCACTCAGATAAATCACATTAGAGGATGGATAAAGGTTGTGCTTGAGAAGGGTTGTAGTGGTGTGTGTGTGTGTGTGTGTGTGTGTGTGTGTGTGTGTGCACAAGAGAGAGGGGGATCATTTTATGAATATAAATATTCATGGCAGATGATTCAAGTCTACGTTTTAATTTTGAATCTCACATCTCTGCTGAAGTTCTGGAAGGCATGGCAGTGGAGCCAGTCCTCTCTCTCGTTTTCTGAGGGATGTCCCTTCTCTCACAAGTGCTTCCTAACCATGCACCTGGACAGCGGGCCTCTGATTCATTTCCTCCTTTCATGCTCTGATCTGGAACACGGAGCTGTAAGTGGGACAGCCTGCAGGTTCGATGCTAACAGCTTTGTTGTGGGGATCCCTGAAGCACAGGCCTATAAATAGGACTGTCTACCTCCTCTCAAGTTGTGCACATTGACCCAAATAAGAAAGATGCATGCGTATGGTTTACAAATGTGTATCACAATACACTGCGAGCTGCTCGGACAGGCGTGGTGCCCAATCTGCGCAGAGCTGCTTGGAAGCCACCTCGGTTCTTCTTATACGCCTCTCCTCCCAGGTGACAGTGACAATATCTGCTAACATCCAAACGAAGTACAACTAGAAGAAAATGCTCTTTAGCATGCATGCAGATACAGAAGTCACATAGCCCAAAATAAATATACTCTACAACTCCATTAGAAAAAGCCACCCACCGGTAGGAAAGAAACAAAAACCAAAACACTGGGCAAATGAAACAAATGGCCTGTTCACAACTTCACTACAAATGGCTAAACCCAGCACTGACAACAGAACACACAGTCCACAGCAGAGTAGAAAGTAACCTCTAGCAATCATGTAAATCCAAACAATAGGGAAAAATATTTTTGAGTCATCAAATGAAAACCAACTAAAAAGAGAGCTTAGGAGAATGAGAGCTTTTTATGAACTTGGCATGCTAAAGACCATGAATTTAATATTGAAACCACACAAAAAGTAAGCAAATAAATAAATAAATAAATAAATAAATAAATAAATACCAAAAGGCTAATAATCATAGTGATGATAACATTGTAAAAAAGCATTGTACTCGGAATGAGTACAGATTATGACTATTTTTTTTGTATCTGGTATTCAAAAATGGTATCAGCTCTCCCCTCATATACTGACTTCAAGAAAAAAATTTCTCCTCCTTGTGGTGGTGGCCTCTAATCCCACCCAGTAATTGGCAGGTGCATCTCTGAGTTTGAGGCCAGCCTGGTCTACAAAGCTGTAGAATCTTCTAAAAGAAAGGTAAGCAGGCACATGTTTGGGCCTACAAGTTTAGACCTTGGAGGAGAGGTTGCAAGAGCACAAACCGTAAAGAACAGGAAGGTAGGTGTTGGGGGATGACATTCTAGCTGATCTGAGACTGTGTGGTTATAGACATGGGAACTGATATAGGATTTCTATGAAAATGATGTATTGAGAAGTACCTCTGAGAAAACTATATGGAAGGTAAGAGGGCAGAGATGGGAGGAAGATTCACAGCACCCACAGTAGGTAACTGAGATGCACATAATAAGATTCAGAGCTGTCCTTAAAAGATCCCTGCACGTACCAGTCCTCCATTGCAGGCTGCTTCTGAGAGAGTATAGAACAAGTTCTCACCGCTAGAAGCATATGTTTCTTTGCAGGAGAAGCAGAGGAGACAGAGCACCCCAAGGCCATGAAACCAAAGATGGTGGGGACACCTGTCTGTACTGGCATCTGAGAGTGTTGGAAGTAAGAAACAGACAGGACTGTGAAAGCTAAAAGTTGGGACATGCACCCTGGGGAACCATTTGAATAAGACCTTCAACTACGGAGTAGTCTTAAGCAGGGGAGTCTTATTTATATAAGCCTGTACTAATATGTCAACTCACATCTTTGCCATATTTATACAAGTTTGAGTTACTTATATAGGGTTCCATAGGGCACTAGACAAGGGAGCAGTCAGGAGAAAGTGAACAGAAGATGTGAGCACCCTTTCTCTTTGTCACTTTCATGCTTTTGCAGGCCTATGCACACAGGACATCATAAATTAAGGAATGCATTCAACAAAGCAAAAAGTAAATATGTCCTACCAAAGATTAACTTCACAAGTTCTCTTGATGAGATTGGTTAAAGCTGGGGGTAATCTGGTCCCCCTGAATCAACAGTTACCCTTTTAGCTGTGACCTGCAAAATGCATTTGGGATGAATCTCTCTTTTTGTTATCCCCAAACCGACAAGTATCCACAGTGATCCCGGGCAGTGGACGAATAATATAGGAGAAGATGGAAACGTGTGTTAAGGCATTGCAAAAGATAATATTTGAAATGCAAGCCTTTCCATTTCTTATAAAACTGTGAGCCATCACTAGTGGTAGAATTTAAATGTGCCAAAGAGAATTGTGTACTACACAAACATTAAAAGATGGGCTTGATATTTTTATTGAGCTCTTGTCCTTGCCTCTCTCTTGCATTTCCCCCCTTGTATCCCCTTTTTATTCCCTTACCTTCCTCCCTCTCTTCGCATGGTCATGGCCTGCCTCTTCGTACCTGCTCTCTCCTTCCCTCTGCTGCTCTCTACCTCTGCTACCCTATTAACTCCCCTCCCATACCCTGAATAAAACTCTATTCTATACTTAAAAAAAAAAGAAAAGAAAGGAAAAAAAGAAAATTTTATTGAGTTAAAAGAAAGCCTGAGATAATGTGAGGTTTTTAAAAGATGAAATGTGTACTCCTACATAAATAAGTGATTTTTATAACACAAAGTTAAATGCATCATGTGTATATCCCTGTATACACATATACCTACAGGTTCAAGAAAATGAATTCTTCTGCATGAATGGATAACTAAATACTATTAGTTGTTAAGGTTAGGTTATAAGACTAAGCCTTTTTTTTTTTCCAAAAGACTTTCCTTTTTTCTTCTACATTGTTTTTATTCACTAACAATATTATCCTTTAGGATATTCTTTGGGTGAGGTAACCCAATCTAATAACCAAACCGCCTGCCCTAGGGGCCACTGGATCCTCTTTTCTTAATGAGTGTGACAAATGGGTACAGGAAAAAAAATACTCAACTCTTTCTTCTTGAGATGACTGAGGGGAATTTCCTACAAAGTATCTAGTGCTTAGTAACTACATGTTAGCAAAAGTCACAGGAAGAGGTGACAGAATGCCAAGGATTTGAGTCAGGGCTTCTAAATGGTTTGCAAAGCTATATTTGATAGCAGACCCGGAGCTACAGACCCTTTGGTAGGGGGTGAGAAGGCTAGTTTAACAGCAAAGATCCATATTTGCATTCTTTATGCTATGCTCTGTCGCAATTATCTTGGCAGCTAAAGAGAAAACAAGCTTTCACTGTCGCCAGTGACGTCTATAGACAGCAAAATAAGAAAGAATTCCTTTATGAAAAAAATTAAGGATCTCAGATATTGGAGTTAAAAATTTGCTAGAGCACACATTATTTGTAGCAAGTGATTATCTCCTTTTTTTTTTTTTACCACCAGAAATAAGGAAAACATTTTTTTAAAGTACCTGATGGTAAAACAACCATAGCCCATTATTATGTGTAAAACTTAGCTGATCGTCTAAAGCCTGTTCTGATAGGTCTCCATCCAATGCCACCATTCCCTTTACTGGCAGACTAGTGAAATGCAAGAATTTGGTACCCAGATTGAAGGGGAAATCTGATGGCTTCTCTACATTTCTGACACTGCCTATCCTCAAGGTGCCATTCTGAGCATTCCAGGAATCTCCTGTACATGGCAGGCAGTAATACTGAGGGACAGAGAAGAAGGAAGACCCCTGTAGTCCCCATCTTGTATTGCTGCATTGCCTTAGGGACAGTAAGGTAATAAGGAGACTCTGATTTCTAAAAGAATAATAATTATTAAAAGATCCTTATTAGGCCCTTGGTTGTGTTAAAAAAAAAAAAAACAATGCCCCTTGATTTATTTTTTCTTAATGACTTGCTTTGCCGACATTTTGTTGACCTTTAGAATTGATTTATTTATTCATTGAATTCACTCATTTATTTATTTATTTATTCACTCTTTCATTTATTTATGCTGACTTGGTATCCCAACCATCTTAAAGAAAGAGCTGCAAAGAAAACTCAGGTCAAAGGTGAACTCTAGGTCAGTAACACAGTTCGTGAGAATTCTTTCTATGTCAGCTGAACTACATCTGACAGGCTTCCTTCCCCACCTTCTTCTGCCCAAGCCACTGCACAGCTGAGGAAAAACTCTCCTTCGATGTTCAACGATGGAAGGCCCTTCCAACAGGGCTCAGCACATTACCTAAAATGCACACATGGTAAACCCAATGGCCATTGAAAAATCTTTCAGAAATGTAAATGAAGAAAATATCTAATAAAAATTGGAAAAAAAAATCTTTCAGTACATCACATTTTCTTTCATCACTAACAAGCCCACATGTACCAAATTGATAAGCCACACACCACTCACTCACTCCATGAGCCCATTTTCGTTCTTTAGTTTTAATCCATAAAGATGCCTGAAGAGTAAGCCAGTGAATATAGCTAGTATTATTGTAGATTGCAGCTTTCGCTAGCTTTCTTTCAACTGCCCTACCACATGTGAAATGAAACTAACAGATTACTTAACACTGCCACAGGTAAATAATTTTTCTGTGGGACAGTTTCTGTCTATGCTATAAAACAGGGCTTACTGAAGGGTAATGAATGGTTAGCTTAAAGCTGGTATGGTATGGTTCAAATAAAACACTGCATTTATAATAAATCAGACCCAAAAAACAATACCTGCATTTTGCCAAAAATATAATGCAGGTTTGTATTTCTTCTTATGACATAAAACAAGCACATTCTCAATAATAATAAAAAAAAGAAACGAAAAAAATAGAAATCAAATGCTTTCTTGAGAAATACTTCCATGACTAAGCTTCAAATCATCTTCCAATGCATCAAACTTGATCTATCGTGAGGGGAAAGCACAGTGCTGTGAATTACCCATTATGTTGGAAAATCCAGAAGTTGTTTTAATTGGTTTTGAATGAAGGCATTATTCTGCATTTCTAATCATGTTTCCACCCCTAAGGCTAATATTAAAAATGAATTACAATTCCTGAGCAAAGGAATTGACTCAAAACCATAGTTGGGATGAACACTGTGCTGCAGATAATCTGAAAACAAGAGGGCCCAGAAGTTGAGTGTGTTTATAAGGAGCTAAAATGCTCATTAGACACACTCCATGTGAATAACGAACCATCTGACCAAGTTCATGTGTGTGTGAAGCGTTTTACATTTTTCTGAACAAGGAGTTTCTCTTCCAAGATCATCAGTGTGAGCAATAGTTACTCAATTTGTCTGTTTCCAGAAATAAGACAGAGGCAGATTTATCCGCTGTCTTTCCCTGAAGTTACACACACCTTCAGACTGCTCTTCCAAATTGAAGATATAAAATTTAAATTTCCACTCTACCAATGGGCGGTTAAGTGATGACTGTCACTGACACAACCCCCCAAGAGTTGCAAGCAAGCCTGATCTCCAGGTCACAATAAATTAAGCTAATGCTACAAGATAGAAGCTTGTCACTTGTGCTATGAAGTGGTTTCTACAAAAACTTCAAATATTAATGAGGAAATACAAACTGACCTATTCACTGACAATTAAGCAACTCTGACTGGAGTACCAGGAATCATTTGCATAATGGAAATACCCTTCCCCCAATTATTCAAATTATAGTTTGAAAGGGAAAGAACACTCAAGAAGAGGTTTTTATTGGTAGGGACGTTTTAATGAGGTGATAGGTATCTTAATAAGTGTTCTTGGGTGAAGACACCTGGATTATTAAGCAGCAATTCTGCTGTGTCCTATATTAATTCACAGTGAGATTTTATCATGTCTGTTTAATTTATTAGCGACTTGAAGGACTTGGTATCACTTGCATGGTTTAAAGTAAACCAATTTAAACAAAAGATGAAATAAATGGTACGTTTTGAAGAGTGGAGTTTTTCAGGTATTTTCCTTTTAGGTTAACAATAATTCAGCAAGAATACAAATGAGAAATCTTCATGAAATTAACTTCAAAGCAGATTTTCAAATGAGTCCTAGAGGATATATTGTGGGGGAAGGGGGTCACCAAACAGAAAGAATTTTAAATATGTCCATTGTACTGAACTATATTTCATGTACAGGGAAATGAAGAGGGGCATAATATATAGTGACCTCTTAGTCCACAGGAAAGCCAATACTATGTGACATAATAAGACACTCATATTATTGATAACTAACAGATTTTTGAATGCTTTGAATGTTTTACTTCAGAGTGCCAGAACTCGTCAGCATCTCTGTATTTACTCAAATAAGATTTTACAATATAGTGTAAATTTTCAACTTCAAATTTAAACAAACAAACAAACAATGTATCTAATACCACAATATTTGTTTTATTTGGATAAGTGTAAGTTTTGTAGATTTTTTGTTGTTGTTCATGTTTCATTTCTTCACTTCTTCAAACCCAAACTTCTTTTTTATACTAAGTGTTCTCCTAAGTAATTTAGAATTTTGAAATGGCTATGTTTCTCTAGTGATATTTTTTCTGAAAAAGACCATTTTTACTAGTTCTTTCTCACATGAACTAGAGACTGTCCCAAAATAGTCCTTGCCATTTTACTGTTACAAGAAGGGTAGAGTATTATTGTGAATAATGGAATCAATTTGATATAAGTGCAAAAGGAATTTTTATATGATATGAATTAAATCAACTCAACCAAGTAACTCTTTTTGTAAGTGACTCACTGAATACATAAAGGCAGGAGCAGGAGAAAGCCAGGTAAAACCAGCCATTGGAGACTCTTGAGAGATTTGTCTACAGAAAATACAGAGTATGAAAAGGGCAATTGATGTCCAGTTATCAACAAGTTTGTCGTATGTGCTTTTGGTTTAAAACAGTCATCACCACAAATGTGATGATATTATTTCTTTGATCCAATGGACTGTTCTTATGGTAACAGAGAAAGCAATGTCTACAATCAGATGTGACAGGAAGGATTGTGCAACTAGCCTCAGAAAGGCCTAGAATTTGATTAATTCTCTTGGCCAGAGACTATATAAAAGTAAAGAACTATTAACCTGGTTTTAGTCAATTTAAAAAATAATTCTATTTGGGTAAGTCCTTCGAAATGCTCTTGATACATAATGGAGTCTAGAGGCAGGTGCTCACAGCTGACATCAAACCTCCTTTAGGAGCACACAGGTCTTGACCTTCCTAGTGCACAAAGAAATCAAGAGCAAAGATCGGTGTCACTATTACTAAGAATAAGAACATGATATATGAATGTCTTGAGAATGATATTTTTATCTCCATCAGAGTTAAGAAATGAAATAACCCATGGTATTGAGCATTAAGACATAATTACCCTTTATCTTTATTCAACATCAGTAATTTTTATCAAGGCTCACCCACAAATACAAGAAAAACTTTTTTAAAAACTCCCATTAAAAGTATAGAGTTATAACAGTAAGGCTTAAGGGTCTTCTCATCAAATCAAGAGTGGGAAGAATTATGCTATTTCTACAGTTATGGAGAGTATGGAGGTATCTTTTACAATAGCTTATTCTGCTATCTCTAAATTTCTACAAAACGAAAATGCAATCTGTCAATAATTAATAAGCTCACAAATAAGCTAACATACTGGCTAAGTGAATAAACTATGACTTAGTACCAGAAAATAGGAATTACAGGAGTTTTTTTTTAAAAAAAATTACATTAAAAAGCAACCAAAAATAATAAACAAACAAACAAAAGCCCTGCCTTCAAAAGAGTCTTGTGCAAAGAGAAGTTTCATAATGAATTTCAAAATTGTTTCAAATTACCTAATCAAATTTTGGAAGCAGATATCTGTGAATAGAACTAGTAGATCAAAAAAACACTTATCTGATGGGCAATCACACATGCTACCATTTAGTTATTCTTCAAATTAAGCTCTGCATAAGCTCCTGGGATAACATTGTGTGAAAAAGCATTGCTTTAGAGTTTTCAGAGATGTTTCCTTCCCTTTATTGCCTCGCTCCTCGCTAAAACGTCAGATCAGAACAATTTTGATATCCTCAAAGAGCGAGACTGTATTGAGATCCAAACATCTATTATTTTCTTCACACAGAATACTTTACCGATTACAGTCTTGTCAAGTTTTCCTTTCAGCAACAAACATACAGAAAAAAAAATGTCAAAGTTAGAGATGAGTTTTGCATTATAAGGGTCTAGCCACAGAGTTCTCTTAAATACAACTTCCATTTCAAATTCTAATGTGTGACTTGTAACATAAAGCTTCCGGCAAATTCTAGGATGGAGAGAGCAAATAAAAATAGAATCGCTGAGCATTAACTGTGTGAGAAGGACCTTCCTAATAAATAAAAAATTATATATTTAGTAAAATGTTTTTCTTTACAACCTGCCTAATACCCAAATGATGCAGCCTCTTTCTTACCATGTTTGGAACGAATTACTCCAAACAGCCTGCACCTTCTAAAGAATGGATCTTGCTAAGATTCAATGGTGTCCTGATGGCCAAATCATATATCTACATCATCAGAGTATAAATCAGTATGATGCCCTGCTTTCCTGAGACTCTTCTCTGCCCCATTATGACCTTGTCACTCTCTCCAACCCTACCCTGCTTTCCTAAGCCTGTGCAGTAAGTGTGGACATTGCTCAGTGTTCCACGTTTCCACCTCTAGCCCTGTTCTTCATCATTTTATAACTTCAGTTGAGAATTTTGTCCATACTCCAAATAAGGACTTATAAACATCTCACCTTTATGCTCCACACTCAAAACTGGAGTCTCTCTTGTCCTGTTCCACAGCCTGTCACCTACCACAAGCTCTGTACAACCCCTTTACATTGCATATTTTCCTTCCTGATTCCTCCCCATTGAAAGTTGTGATATCCCCAGTCTCCTTCACTTTGAAAACTTATATCGACATGCTCACTACCTTCCTCCATATATGCACTGGTCTTGTATCACAGACTCTCTGTCTCCACTGTGCATCTGCTATAATCCTGCCTCAGATAATATGCCTGTAGCAGATGCTCTGGACTTGTAAGTGTGGTTCTGACCTTGCCGTCTCATGGCTGTTTCTTCTCAAGAAATGGAATTACTACTTATTTAGTGTTCGAGTCACAAACCCAGAAGTCACTCTTGCTTTCTACCCAGTTCAGTTTTTCTATCCAATGTATCAGCAAGAACTATGGCATTTACTTAACAATTGTCTCCCATGGCACTGGTAAGATGGGTAAGTGGGTAAAGGTACTTGCTACCAATGTTTATTGCCTATGTTTGATCACATGATAGAAGAGAAGTAGCATCTAAATGCTGTTCTCTGGCCTCTGTATGAGTACCATTCTATGCATGCACATACACATAGGCATACACACACGTACATGAAACAAACAACTGTAATAAAATAATAGGTTCTTATACTCATATATAACCCAGTATTGCTAACCCTTTCCCTTCAACCTCACCAAGTCTCCTCTAGAAATCCATGAGTTTGTTATCCCCTATACTCTTGATACCTTACCCTACATTCTCAGTGTAATAGGTATTTTTAATGTAATGTTAAGGAAACTACTAACACACACACACACACACACACACACACACTCAGAGAGAGAAAGACAGAGACAGATATAGAGACAGAGAGAGACAGAGAGAGACAGAGAGAGAGGGAGACAGAGAGACACAAAGAGAGACACAGAGAGACACATAGAGACAGAGACAGAGAGAACAATCTTCAATATAGTGAATATAACATCAGCAATGAGATAGCATTATGAATATTTTATATGTCATTAAGCACTTTCAACATGGCCAGATCTGTCTTCTCTATAATCTCATCTCCTTGTTTCTCATTTGACTTTGAAGCAAAGCAGCAAACTATATATTTCATCCCCAAAGCTTTGACATGGATTCTTTAAAACAAAGGATTCTACTTTTGAGAAGATTGTCCATGCTGATTTCAAAACATTGACTTCTTAATCTTACTTCTTAATCTGTGTCAAATTTCTTTAGTTTTCTAATTTTTATTTACTTCTAATAAATTAATGAATTAGTTTAAGAATCTGGATAAAAATCTGAATATGTATGGTAGACATTTAGCTCTTAGACCTATTTTTTTTTTCTTTTACATTTGCTGGAAAACCAGGTACTTGGTCTTGCAGAACTGGGCAAAGACAGCATTGCTCCAGTTACATGCCACTGTACCATTTCATCAAACTTCTTTTTCCACATTTCCTACACATTGATTATAGTAGCTAGAAGTGTGACATATTATTTTAAAGTCAGGCTCAAAGAACTATAATTTAGACTTAAAGGAAGGTGGTTAGCTTTAAAAACATTGTAGTAGTATCAGTTTAAAATCTTTCAGTAATTTTTTCTCTGATGAAAGTAAAATTTAAAAATTCCTTCTCAACAGACAACAGATCATGATCTGGTCTGCGGATACCTTCTTGCTCCTGCTGAACTCCACTCACTCAATATTTTTTGAACAAATCAATGACTAAGTAGATAATTTAGTTTGGGCGCTCTTACCCACTGACCTTGAATTCTTCCTGCTTGTCTTTTCTTTTCATATGGTCCAGGGCTTCCTAAACCATAGACTCCCAACCATGGTGCACAGGCTTAAAAGAAATAGCAATGTGATGCCTGACCACAGAAACATCCAGAATGATAAACGGAGCTATTTTCACTTTCACAGATCCATTGGTGTTTCTGGCTCTCTGCTCATTTGCATATGATATATAGTATAGCTTTGGGATCCATTTTATACATCCTACTTAAAAATAATGGGTACCCACTCATTCCTTATCAGTAGCATGTTGTACATATAAATATATTGTATATGTTTCTGTGGGACCCATGGAAGAGTGGTAAGAAGAAGATATTATTGACACATTTCTGGAATCTATTCTCTACTTGGTCACTTAAATATTAAGATAAATAATATGAAATATATTTCCTTTATTTTACCTCTTATAAAGTATGAGGTTAAGAAATAATTTCTTTGCATTCTGCAATGGTTTAGATAGGTGTACCTCATGCTTACGTAAGGTGAAGACAAATTTCCCAGCCTGATGAAAGGTTCCATTTACTGTGGGCAATGACCTCAGAGAGAGCACTAATACTCTGCTTTCTTTTTATGCTTAGCTTTTGATTCTAGCTATGAGAGCTTCCTCAAGATTACACTCCTGACTATGATGTCTAAACACAAGCCTAGAGGCAATGGGCTGAATAAACAAGGAATAAACATCCCTAGCCGTGAGCTAAATTGAACTTATCATGTTTTTAACTGGTTTGTCTCATGTATTTCTTGCCATAATAGAAAGCTAGTGCATACCCCTGCTAAGAAGTACAGAAGAGAGTACTTATAAAATTCTTAAAATGTTAGTCCAAAACATATCATTGGTTCTTGTTGATACCTGTTATATACTAATACTAAAGGGATTTTTGTTTTCTCTGCATCTTAGTGCTAAGTGAAATTGCAGAACACATTCTCATTTTCTCCAGCCACATGCATGTACTCATACTTCACAATATCCCTGTTTGCTTCTGGATCAACTATAAGTATTTTCCCTCTGGGAAAGACTTACCCAGAATATGGGGGCTAGGGATTAGCATGAATGACTTATGAATGAAGACTAAAATTACCAATATATACCTTGGAAATTCAGAATGAATGACAAATAATTCACAAGTAACTCTTTGCATATGTATACTTTCAGAGGTTATATGTATATTTTCAGAAGGGTAGAGGAAGCTAGTTCAACTTGCACACTTATATCAAAGAAGTAATGGGAAGTTCAAGTCACAACCAAAGCCATCTCCTTTGTACCTGTCTCCTTCCTAACTCAGAGGATAACATCTGTTCTATAAAAGAACCAACTTTAGGAGCAGCAACATTTCACCCAAGTAAACAATCTTTCTCTGTTTTATATACCCTCTCCTACATCAAGTTTAACACCAAAAGGCAGGTCAAACACAATAGCATCTTAAAATACAGAATGAGAAGGATAGGGTTTGTCACATTGCCTTTGAACCACAAATCATACAGTTGATGAATGGTAGCAAAGCTTTTTTGTCAATGACCAAATCACACTTTATTTTCTCAACTCATATACATCCCCAATGTCCTAGTAAAATAATAATTGAATGAACATGTATGAAATATAATCATACTTTAAATGCAGACAAAGAATGTTTTAACACAATTGTCAAGTGTCATGGAATATTATTTTGATTATTTTCAACTATTTTTGAAACTATTATTGAAACTATTATTTTCAACTATATTTGAAACTATTTTCTAAAAAATTATTCATAATCAAATAAAAATAGATATGAGGTCAATTCTGGCCCACAGGGTGACCTCTATGCTAAACTAAAATATAAAACATTGAGATACCAACTCCAGAACTAAACTAATTATAATTGATGTGATCCTATTTTCTAAGACATGATTATCTTTGAAACTGCAAAGTAGGAAGAAGAATGGAATGTTCAAAATCCAATCCAAAGCCTATTCTTTTGATCACAACTTCCCACCTCAGAGGGAAGTGATTTCCTCATTTGTGAAATAGAGAATGAAACATTAAACTTACAGCATATATCATGAAATCAAGAACACCAATTTAAATCAGTCACACACCATACACCCCCACTACACACAGATGCATACATATACATATATATTTTACACACACACACACACACACACACACACACACACACACACACACACGGACCACATTCTCTCTCTGTGTGTTTGTATTATATATATGTATATATATATATATACATATATATAATACATATATATTATATATATGTATGTATTATATATATAATACATATATATTATATATATGAGATAAATATACATATATATGTGTGTGTGTACATATAGAGATAGGTAAATGTGGTGTGTGTGTGTGTGTGTGTGTGTGTGTGTGTGTGTGTATGTGTGTGTGTGTGTGTATATGTATAAGACACACTTTTTCATGTCCTCAAAGGAAAAGGACAACATATTGAGTTCACACAACATAAGTCTAACTAACACAAAGCATATCTGTGCAAGACAAAGGAACTGAACCACTGGCAGTTGACTGAGACGTGTGTGTCTTTTTTTGTTCATTCACAAGTAAGTATCTGAAGCAGTTAAATGACTTTTTTAAAAATGGGGGCATCAGCTGGGCGTGGTGGCGCACTCCTTTAATCCCAGCACTTGGGAGGCAGAGGCAGGCGGATTTCTGAGTTCAAGGCCAGCCTGGTCTACCAAGTGAGTTCCAGGACAGCCAGGGCTATACAGAGAAACCCTGTCTCGAAAAACCAAAAAAAAAAAAAAAAAAAAAGGGGGCATCATTATTTTGATAAGCCTCAGAATAAATGCAAGTACCTTCCCTGCAGGATCAATATGAGCAAGAGTTTCAAGATTCAAGTTCTTCAGGGTGTTGCTACAAATTGACAGTCAGTCTCCTAGCACTTGACTTGACATGAGACACAGTAAAAGACACGCAGACCTTAGAGTGGAGAGCTTCATCTCAAACAGTTCTATCCTGGCCAGACAAGCATGGTGGCTCAAGAAGGCAAGCCAGCTCATCCACAAGTCAATTGTGAATTACTCTTTCTAAATTAGTTCCACAGCTGTGGTTTCAAAGTACCCTCCAAATCACTCCCTCTGTGTGTGTGTGTGTGTGTGTGTGTGTGTGTGTGTGTGTGTGTGTGCAGGGAGAATAGACGCCTGCTTTCCCCACAAACACATACCTTCTGGCTAGCTGCCATGCTAACTTATGGAGACATGCAGATCTAAAAGGACCACTTCTGGAACTCTATCAGAAAAATGTCACATCAAGAGTTTGGCATAGGAGCTGCCAGCAGGTACTCAGACATATCTAATTCCAGGCCTGAGATTTATGAAGGAGGTTTATAAAATAACTCAGTTTGGAAACAGACTAAAGTTCTCAGTCCCCTTTCCCCCAACGTCCGGAATCAGAGAAATTGTGTCACAATGTATTTATTTTGAAAAGAAATAAGGGCCTTTTGCTTTTAAGAAAAATAAAGGAAGTCAAGGAATAGCCTATACAATTAGCTCCTTCCTTAAGATATCAAGGAAGCCTACAATCTGGCACTAGACACAAGTTACAAAAATTCTATTTCACTACTTCTCCAACATCAGATACTCTACTTTTATCTGGTCAACTTTTATCTAATCAAGCTGCAGATTTAGATGTGGAAGTGAATGAAAAATGCAGCTGGAAGCTGACATTGTAAGTTACAGCAACAAGCCATTCTCCTGGAGAAAAGGCATTAAAGTATAATACATGTATATGTTTCTTTCACACATATATACACACATGCACATGCACATATTTGTACAGGAGACAGGCAAGTAAACAGAGGGAACAGAAGTCATCTTTGATATACAAGTGTCACACATATATTCACAGAGCCATAGAAACAAGGAAGAGGACACACCATCATCACAGAGAGATGACTCTTGCCCCTTCTGTCCTTAGAAGCATACTTCTTGAGCCTGGATCATTGGGAAATTCCCGCATTCCTATTTTACAGATATCCTTGGGAAAATGTCAGTCATTTTATCATCAGGTTAAATGGGACACTGTTATCACCTGGCATAGGCTCGCAGCTCTGTACCTGCCTTCACAATTCTCCTGGTTCAGGCTAAGTTCCCTGGCTTGACATTTACAACCATGGCTAAATCCTAACGAGGACTTAAGAGAAAGATGAATTCGCTCTTCCATTCTCCCCATTCTCAGTCTCTTCTCCGGTTAACCCCCATGAGTCATGGTTGGCCATCTACAAGAACAAAATATCTAACTGAAAAATAGTGTCTTCCAAAGGCAGCATCTGTCTCCCTGGCAGGCTCTACTGACAGTTGGGGTCTGGCTCTGGAGCTGTTCCTTCTAGAAGCTCTGTGGGGCTTAGCTATTAGTGGGCTCTTGTCCTAGGTGCTGTTTCCTACTGGTTCCTCCCAATTGGAAAGAGGGACTTGTATATATTTATCCTTCTGAGAATCTGCTATTGTGTAAATATCTCCAATTGAGACCCCCGTGGGAGGCCACACAGGACACAGGAGCTCCTGCATTTCTCTTCCTGCAGAACATCCATCAAATAGCTTAGCAATTCCCAAGGGTCTGCTCCTGGGTATTATATAAGCAGTTTCTCCTTCAGAAAAAGAAAAGAGATGCTTGGAGACACTGAAATAAAAATGCCCACAGCTCTCTCAGGGAATTTCAAAATAGCAAGTTTCTTAAATACCAAGGAAAGTACCTGGTTCTTCTCCAAATCCAAAGATAGCCTGTGGTAGATGGTGAACTAGATGTTGGAATGGGGGAGGGGAAGGAGGCCTGGGGGACCATGAATGACACTAGGGAAATATATACACTATACCAAGTTATGCAGCGAGCTACAGCTGAGGAAGTTCTGTCACTTCAGAAATTTAGTAAAAAGTATTTAGATAAAGCCATTCTGTTTGGAGAGTACCTCAGGTGGGGCATGTTTGCAGAGCTATGGTATTCTAGGCATGGCACATCTGTCTTGTTCTAATTTGGAGCCTAAAATACTTCTGTCAGGCTCTCCCTCTCCTTCAAAATTTCTTCTCAAATTTTCTTGTCTTTCCAAACAATGACTCAAGCCTCAGAACCCCTGGAAGCTCTGGATTCTTAAAAAAAAAAAAAAAAAAAATTAGAGACCAAGAGACCATCTTCTGTTTTCAAGTCCCCTTACAGTGCTGCAGAAAGCAGGGAGCATCCAGGGAAGGAGGCTTGAGGTGCATTTGAAAGGCTCCTCATCTGAAAGCCAGAAAACACATGGCACACCTCTGACAAAGAAATAAAAAAGTCTTTGGGATCAATTATCAATAACCTTCTCGTGGAAGGTGAAAGTCGCTGACACTCCCCTAAAGACCTAAAGCATTTAAGAGAATCCAGCAGTTCCTTGCATTCACTGTTTTCTAAGAATAAACACAGAGAAAAAGATTAAACCTTCAAAGATCTCACTTATGTAAGTCAGACAACAACACAAACTACACAGAGGAAGGATTAATCTAAAACAAAACCGGGAAGTGAGGATTTCGCACAGAACTGCTCTCTGTCTAGATTGCTTTTGTTTACAGTAAGCAGTAGAATTTGGACCTATTATCCATTCCTTCTTATGTTTTCCTTGTGAATTGAGATTGTTAAAGTAACATTGCAACTATCTTTCATCTATGTGATGATTTATTTAGAATATGAACTCCCCTTTTACATTATTAAAGTCATAATATTTCAATGTTCTCCTAAACAGTCAAAATATAATATTAAAATATGGAAAAAATATTTATTTCACCATTTCTTCACAAAGCAATCTCTGATTATTCTTTGATAATAAATATCACATATATGTGATATCATATACATATATACACATTTTATTTTAAAGATTTAAAGGTTTTTTTTTCCAGTTTTAAAGGTCATATTTAGAGTAGACCCAACTATGAATATGAATGAGTTGGAGGGTATGCCTAAAGCTGGTGCCTTTTCAAGTAAAAAAAGACTTACTAATAGTTCCATTTGTTTTCCATTAAAAATCTCCTCATTGTGTTCACAGCAATGCACATGGCAGTATCTGAGCCTGCTTGGACAAAGCACTTGCTTTGTTTGTATCAGATGCAAAATTTACTTAAATTCCAGATAATTGCAAGTGCATCTGCTAGGCTTTGTCCCTGGTCTATATGAACATTTCCACAGTGTATACAAAGAGCGATTACCCAACAACTAAAGAAAAAGAAACAGTGATTTCTGAAAATTATAGCCAGCTCCTTTATCAAGGAGTAAGTTTGTGCTAAAAGAATGCAACCCCAAAGCACTTTTTTTTTTTACGAATGCTTTCAATCACTACACATACATTATCTACAAAGAACAAAAAAACGAGCTTTTCAACTGTTAAATTACTAGGTATGAAACAAGGATAGCTGCAATTTTAAATAAAATCATCTCATAAAACACTAAAGTTTCCCCTGGAAGAGGAGGGGGCAAAAAAAAAAAATTCCCCAACAACACAAATATTCTATTTAAAGCAATTTGATGCAATGGTAAATGGTCTCATTCTCTGTTCTTGATAAAAATGTTGCAAAAATAGTAACTTACCCTATTTCTCATCAGATTTGAGTTTTCTAATCTGAAATAATAGTCCAGAGAATTGAGAATATCTACACAGAAAATTTGAAAATAAAAGAGAAAAGTATTGGCTTTGTTTGTTAAATATGCAATTCCAGGCCTGTCTGTGGAGCTCCACCTGGACCATTTGATCAACTGAGCCTTTTCTTTCTCCTCCCCCACCCTTTCCCCCTCTTTGCTTTCTTTTAACCTCATGCACAATCCCATTGCAGCTGTCACACTCTACAGAGCTTCCCTTCCTTCAAAGCCCAATCCAATTTTCAGACTTTTACACCTCATGCCAGCTAAACAACATCAACGGTACTCCTGTGCAAGGCCTAATAGAGTAGATCTGTTCTCTTTATTTTTTAAAGAAACTCTCAAAGCTATCCACAGTGGTCACAATAGTAGCATAGGAATAGCATCAGAAAGAGAGAGAGAGAGAGAGAGAGAGAGAGAGAGAGAGAGAGAGAGAGAGCATGCTAGTTAACACTAACAAATTTTTGTGACCTTTGTCTTCCATGGAATCCATCAGTTTCCTCGTCACTTATTTCCTCTTCCATCTTCATTTAAATATCTTCATTATCATTCTGTAAAATGTATTATGCTACTGGCCACAGCTATTCGTCAGTAAAAAGCTATCTCCATATTCCCCAAACTGGAAAAATCATCATTATCATTAATATTTCATAGAACTGCATTAAATGAGACAATATTCAATATTTAACTATCTAATCCTACAGTAATTTATATTAGAAAATACCAACCATGTGAGAATTCAGCCAGTCAGATTATTTTATTGGATGAACCTTTGTCTTTATTAATAACACTTCAGTGTCTCATATTTTTTCAGCAGAGTGTAACATCCAAGGACTGAAAGTGATTTTGTTTCTAATTAATTCTCAAAATCCTTAGGAGACAGTGATGGAAGGATAAATATATTAGTTCAGAATTGAAGAATTAAAGGCTGAGCCTTCAGATGCAAAAGTTCTATCTGTGATATGGAGTACTTGTGTGGGCCCTGTACCTCTCTGGGTTTACTAGTAATTTAGTAAGAGGCACAGTGCTTTAAAACCTCAGAGAATCTGAAACTACAAATAAAAAGAAATGTAGTTTTATCCCTTCCGAATGCTACAATTACTCTTATTTCAAGTTGATAAGTCGATTTATAAAGTTATTCTGATATTTCACACAGAAAACACATTGCTAATTTGTTTACTGGCCATTATCAGGCCTCCCAGATAATTTCCCTATGCTCTGAATGATATCGAACTTCTGTCTACTTGTTTGTAAACTTTGTATATTTATAAGAGATCAAAGATGGTTTAATTGTAGGTAAGTTATATTTAACTTTGGGAGAAACAGAGTTTAAGTCAATAGCATTTTAATAGGCTCTTGGTGGTGAGAAAATAATTTTATAAGTTGTATACTATAGATTTCTGTGTATTTGAAAGTCAAAAGCATTGGGCCTAATACTTTTATAATCAGGGATTGCCTCTGATTCTTTTTAGGAAAAAATAATATCTTCATGTGGCTATAGATCTTTCAAGTGCATGCTGAGGTCCTTGTTATACACCACCTAAGATCCCATAGCTCGATATAAAGAATAATAAAAAAATATTGGAAGCTTTCTGCTTATGTGTTTTATTGACTCCAGTCTTTCAGATTGAAGAAATTCTGTTTATCTCTTATAGACCATCAGCTGTTGTCTCACTGAGCAGAACACAAAAGAGTTAGCTACCATGTCTTAGAGTTCTAATAGAAGGAATGTGAGCACCACTTAAAGACAGACCAAAGTCAATCAAACAGGAATGCACTGTCCTAGAATTTTGAGAAGAAAACCAGGAAGCCGGAAACAAGGGCAGAGTGACTTTATGTTTGCACATGATTGACGCAAACCTTTAATTTTTTTGTTTTGTTTTGTTTTGTTTTTTTATTGAGACAGGGTTTCTCAGTATAGCCTTGGCTGTCCTGGAACTCACTTTGTAGACCAGGCTGGCCTTGAACTCAGAAATCCTCCTGCCTCTGCCTCCTGAGTGCTGGTAGCAAAGGCATGCACCACCACGTCCGGCGTTAACCTGTACATTTCTAGTCATAGCACCAATGGCAGTTCAAGGAGAGTAGCTAGTGTGAGAGACATGAAGGGTTTCTACTGGACAACCTGAATCCATCTTTGGAAGCAGATAGCCTGGTTACCTTTCTAACCCAAAGTTCCTGAGATTCTCAACTGCCTTAAAACTTTTCACTAAGCCAAGATTACTCTCTTTACTGTACAATGAGAACATGGCCTGGTCCTGAATTTAAAAAGAAATTCAAAATGTTTCAGTTAGTTATATAATACAGTGGAGAAATAAAGACTTTATAATACTATGAATTTATAACGCATTTCCTATCAAAAAGACTTGTTTCCAGAAGAGCCCCAGCAGCCACGGAAAAACTATCTCACACAAACTCAGGCATTCTCAACCCAGAAGACAAGAGCCAAGTGCAGAAGTTTAAAGGAAGAGCATATCCCCAAAGGCTCTACATAATTTTTTTTACACCCATTGCTTCTCCAATTCAAACAGACAAGAAAGAGTAGATGGAAGAGAAATTTGGATGGTTTAGCGAGTATTTGCTGGAAATGAGATATGAACATCTTGAAAGTCACAGTCAAAATGAGCATTAATCAAGAAGCTGACAGGGGATATCAAAAGTCAGAGCAGACTGCCCAAAGTCCAGGAAGCTATTACCTGGGGCCGTGCAGAGGGTCAGTGGCTCCGGGCACTGGTCCTTTACCACCTACTTTCTGAGCTATTCACCTCCTGCTTTTCAAGAATATTACCCTTCCCGTAAATGCCTGATAAGAGATAAATTTACGAGCATGAACATGTGAAAAGGAAACCCAAGAACTTGCATATTAACCCTGTCCTTTCATGGTCCCTGAGGAAAGAGTTCCTTAAGAGACAAATCTTCACCCTTGGGATGTGAAGAATGAGGAAACATATTCTCCTCTTTCCAGTTCCTGGAATTATCAAAAATTATATTCTTTATCTCCCTTTTAATTTTTAGTGAAATTAATAAGTATATGTATCACTTATGAGCAATGTAAATGGGTAGCTTGGGCTAGGAAGTTATTTAGCCACTTACTCAACCATTCAAGTCACCCAGGAAACAGGCAGGCACCCTGAAAAGCTTCAGCGCTGGGATATCTTCTTACTCTGAAACCCAGAAGTTAAGAACAACCTAACCTGCGCAGCCTAATACTCGCCTTCAGCTTCACCCTTTAGGTAAGCATGCCGGTTACTAGATATCTGAATTTTTTAATATAGAAATAAAAAAAGAAAGAAAGCTGACACATTAGATTCCTGACCTCGCCTAAAGCCATGCTTTTCACAGAATAAATACATTTGAAGTTGCAAGGAAATGCTGCAAAATGCGCCAAGATGAATAGGTAAATAAATAAATCAGAAAAGTGTAGCAACATGGTGACAAATTTTTCTGAACGTCTTAGGTTAAAAACCTCATTTTAAAAATATAGACATGCATCTATGTAATGTTCTTTTACGTAAGCTCCTAGAGTACAGGGCAGTAATCCTCATACACACATACGCTAAACTGTGTGTGATTCTATGTATACCCCATGGGGGCTTAATAACACTTATGAATTGACTGACAAGAGAAAAACCAAGAAATGACAACCTTCCGGGTAGCCGTAACACAATTTTAACTTGAAAATTGCCCAGAAATAGACTTCACAATCTATGGGAACATACACAAATCATATAAAAAGAAGCGGTGCCCCTCATATACCTAGACTGGCCTTAGGGAATAGCTTAGTGAAAAATTGCTGCTGTGGGAAAGAGAGTTCAGCCTCTATCTCTATTCACTATTTGGCTTCTGCAGTGAATCCAGCTACAAGCAACGTTTATTCTGCAAGAAAGGGTACTATAAGATAATGTTTAACATTAAGATTAGAAGAACTATAGAGTTGTGCTTAATCTTTAACATGCCTCTCACTGACTCTATAAGTATCACACACCCTTCCTTTCAATACTCAAGAATCATGTTGGCATTTTAATTTCTCTGCAGACAAAATATAGAGGGGGGAAAAAAAAAGAAAAAAGAAAGAAATCCTAATCTCCAATGCTGGGATAGCCTCTTTGATAGAAGCTTCCCCAAACCAATGGAAATTAGAACAAATCACAATTTAGCTAGCACTTTCTCCAAATGACATCCACAGTGTACCTCTGATACCAAGCCTTGTTCAGTGAGACCTAGAAGAAAGCTTTCAAGTGTCTTTAAGCTCCAAAGGGGTCTTTTCTTCCCTGAAGTTTCTACCTTGGAAGGTCAGAATGGGCCAGATATGACAATATACCTGTCCTTTCAGGGGAAGAGGGATATAAATATTTCTCTTATCAATTTGGCTTTGTCAAATCTCCATGAAAGAGTGACCAGTTCAGCCTCCACCTACTTTGAAAAGAAATGTTCCAAAACTATGATGACATGTGGCTAGACAATGTAGAAATGACACTCAGGATTCATTCTGTTAGAATAACAGGGTAAAAGATGAGATAACCAGGGTTGGTTGCAGAAAGAATTTTAAATGAAAACACAGAAGAGAAATAAGAACCTGCTTGCCTGCCTGCCTGCCTGCCTGCCTGCCTGCCTGCCTGCCTGCCTGGCTGCATCTTTCCATACCACCAAAGGCCAACTGCAGCAACCTCTTTTAAATGTAGCAATGCTGTCTTACACACACCATCTTATTTTCCATTGTCTAGTATTCCCCTTATTCTCTCTGCCTCTCCCATCCCAGAACTGGAATTGAAGGTCAAAGGCAGAGCCTTGCGCCTGCTGGGTAAGTGCTCACCACTTAGCTTACCTTCACCCTCATTAGTCAGTCTCACATTTTACCTCTATCCTTTCATTTTTGTCCCCCAACTTATAATCCTTCCCCTGGATGGACTCCATCATCTGCTTGGCTAGAAAATTGATCCTGATTTCCAATCTCCACTTTAAACCTCTAAACTACTATGTTTTTCCAAAAAGCTAATGCATTTTAGACTTCATAAGGCTGTGGATTGCATAGAAAAGTCCTATCTTCCAGTTTTTCTGTATTTTCCTATGTCAACTCAGATGCACCTTTATTTTCAAATGATATCTTTCATTCAGGTTTTAGATTCTCACTATAAGAACAAGGGGAGAGGACAAGTTGATTCTGTCCCCTCTTTATTTCCATGGCTACCTTATGGAGTTGGGAGATTGATGATTGATCTTTGTCCACACTCATCCACTGCCTTCTCTGTAGCCACATGTAAATTTGCCAATGGATAATTAAGCAACAGACACATCCAATAAATATAATAAATAAATTTGATTTTTTTCCTCTTAGTAATTGGTTTCATCTGACTGGCTCTGATGGTGTGTAGGGATATATAAACAGGATTAGAAAATAGAAAAATTAGATGCTGGGTCCTACAAATTGTACACCCCTAAGCACTGTGAAATGTCTCTGCAATAACTATGTTATTCGGGGGGTTAACATAGAGAGGCGCAGTTTGTGCTTGTGCTTTCTCGAGATGTTTCCGTGAAGTCAAAAAATAAAAATAAAATGGCAGGAATGACTAATAAGAAATGTGTAACCAATCATAGAAAACATTCTTTTTCACTTATATACCCTCTGCCCCCAGCTTACACTGTCCTTCCCACGAACCTCTACTTAGATAGTGCTGACAGTCCCAAGCCTTGCTTACGGTCCTCAGTCTGAGGTATCACATGAAACAAGGCTACATGAATAGAAACATCTTGGACATACTAGAAGACAGAGAATGCACAGATATCTGTGTATAATTACTGCCTGAGCAAATACAAAATGAAAGGAAATTAAATAACTTTTCCAATATACCCTACACAAAGAACACAGCATTATCTTGCTTTGTAAAGAAAGCACCCATTTCTCTTCCCATTTGATTTCCTGGATATCCTTTAGACTTCAGATTGCTTCTACCACCAGAAGCACAGGACCTGGCTTGCCTGTGGGAATCACAATCCTGACCATGCGGGAATAAAGTAAGATAAAGACTAAAATGCACTCTAGTACAGTTATTGTTTTTCTACATTTCTAAGTAATTTCTACTAAAATGTGCAGTGAATATTCAAATGCCCCAATATTTTGATATTTTCAATGCTTTAAAAATGATCATGGTTAACAATTTAAAGCCAGTTGCAAAAAGTCTGTGGTAAAAAGTATGCTTTGGTTGTTATTGATACCCAGATTTCTATAGGCATAGGTAAGGAGAGCTTCTATGGTACTGTTTCACTCTTGGAAACCATTTAAAAACCATACTTAACTTGTTTTCAATATTGAAATTTTGATGTAGCTTTAAGAAACAATCCAAATACAATAAGAAGTACTTACATCTATTTTTTGAAATGATTATTTTATAGTATAGGATGTTCTTAATCTCTGCCCAAATGATGTTTATTTCCCTGTATACTTTTTCTACATATATTCTATTCCTCTCCTTGAGGCAGGAGAGATCAAAACATTAGATATCAACTAAAGTGTAAGCAACAATAAAAACAACATTTAAATATAAGCATCTTCCAAATGAATCCTGCCTCTGTAACAATTTACAGTCAATATACCACTCTGAGTTTTGACTTTACTGCTTTCATATGACTAATACTCTGGCTTTAACTCTTACTTTCTAATAAGTAAAGACTGAGGAACCTAAATAAATAAATTATGATTTATTTTTTGAGCCACATTCCTAAATACATTATTACTTGATAGGGTACAAATTTCTCTTTTCTAGAAATACAAAGGTCATACTAACGGAGATGTATACCGCAAAATGTCTAGTGTTATTTATAAAACAAGCCTAATCTTATAGAACACTAAAAGGAAAATACTCATGGAATAACATATACTTTCTGAAAGCTGAGTTATAAACTTTTGCAAATCTAGATTGGATTCTCCTGAAATGATAAGAGCAAGCAAGCAGAAAAACTTCCCAAAATCCAATGTCCCAAAATATGTGGCAGAGCTACCTCCAAGAACAGAGAGTAGCAGGGGGCACAGCCCACAAGTCAGTAGATCTGCAGATTCAAGCCCCTTCCAGACTGCAGGCCAGTTCTGGGACCTGAGCACCCCAGAGGAACCAGCTCTCTTCCCAAACACACAGCACTATAGTTTATAAGACAGACTTGGCTGTTCAGCACTTATTATGCATGTATATCCTAGCAGGGGCTCCATGCTGTTAGTAATATGAGGGATGTAGTGGACTGGTCCATCCGGGTCACAGTGGTCAGAGTGGTAGGGGGCAGAAATCTTTACCAGGAGAAATAGACTTTACTTTAACATATCACATGCATTGTTTTGTTTGGGATTCTTTTTATTATACTTCCAGAGTTAAAACACCTGCTCTCTTTTCACTCACAGCCCAGCACAGCACATAAATACTATGCATACCCCATCAATTCATTTTTGCCTATAAGGATTGTCATTCTATGCTGAGGGCAGAGGGCAGATGGACCAATGGAAGACTTTCAGGAAAAACAAAACAAAACAAAACCCGAACAAACAAGAAAATCAAAAGGAAGTTCATTTTGTGGACAATTTCTTAGAGCTCTTCATGGTTTGCTATGGAGGAACTGATTTTGAAAGCTGTACCACTTAAAGTTCAGAATCACACTGTGGGGCATATAATATATTGAATGGATTCTGCAGAGACAGACGTATTTTGGTGAATGAGTTATATGCTTCTTTAGTTTATGAAGCCTTTGGAAATATCAGCAAGACAACTCTCAGTGTATCTGAAATAATTACATTAGGAAGCGCTTTGTCTTCCTTAGCAAGGAAAAGAGAACAAGAAAGTAAAAACAACTACATGTTGCTGATAGTACACAGTCTTAAACAATGTAACAATGTAACCATTTCTTTTCTAAATCAAACCAAGAGCCAGAAATACAAAGGCTACTTTGGCAAAGCTGCTATACAAAGAGCAGATACTTCTGTTCTCAGCAGAAGAAATTCTTTAAAATGACTGGTAGGGTAAATAAACATTACTTCCAGTATTACCTGATTGCAAAATTTATCTCATTTCATCAAATATTGTTACCTATCTTTTTACTGAAAATACCTTTTAAAAATGCAAGCATCCATCCAGGTGCTATCTTTTGTCTGAAAGTCTCTTTCACTTCTGGGTGTAGAATGGAGAGTGTGAAGAACACACGGAGGCTTGCAAGAGTCAGTATCAGATCAAAGACTAGAACTGTTGCTCCATGCCAAGTAATGAGAAAAAAAAAATGCTTTGTCCATAGCCATGTGTGAGATAAGGAGTTTGACAGTAAGTCCTCCCTCTCCAAATCTTACTATCAGTTTAACTTTTAGCCCTCAGATGGGGAGGGATTTTTTTTTAAAGCCCTTGGAAATGACCTTGATTTTATTTCAGCCGAAATCAACTCTCCAAATCAGTCAGTACAAAAGGAAAATCTACGAACAGGCAGGGCAATGCAGGTCCTCCTTCAAAGCACACAGGTACATTGAGGATCCTTTCACTCATACAACGAAAAAGAATGGCAATCAATTTTAAGAAACATTCTTTAGGTTTAGCAAAATCAACACTTGGGACATGCAGAGAAATCTCCATTCTTATAAAGATGGAAACAGGAACTCTAACAATAGAGTCAGACAGGACTGTCAAGGTCTGTGAGCCCACAGCCTCAGACACCTGTCTTTCTACACAGCCCTCTTACAAAAAAAAAAAAAAAAAAAGAAAAGAAAAAAAAAAAGAAAAAAAAAGTTACCTTCTCTAGGAAGTACAAGGCTTTTTGTACATACTGAAATGTCACTAGCAGACCAATTGAGAATGAACTCCCTAATTTACAATCAAGATGATGATACTATTTTGATACCTTAACCTGAAATCAACATCAGGCGCAGAAGTTAAAGGCTCTTAGTAAAGATTTAAGAACAAGCTTAATGATAAAAAAGCAACAACAAAAACAAAACAAAACAAAACAAAACAAAAACATCAATGATGCCAACAAACCACAGAAATGCAAATACAGTAATTGAATAGTAGCATCGCTTGTCATTGAGTCGAAAACATAGATGTGTTTAATCGTTTAACAGAAAAATATCTGAGCATTCTAGAAGTTGCCAGGAAACCAGAAGTGCACAGAGGGTTAGGGTGGAGAAACAAACCAAAATAAGATGAAACAAGAAACAACTCTGCAGGAAAGAAACGTGTTCCCTAAATAAACATACTCCTGGGCATCATAGGTTGTGAGGCTGCTGAAATGGGAGCTAATTGTGAGGTGTGTATTTAAAGGTGTGCAGATTTTGCCCCATGGACCCATCAAAAGAAGACTTCAGCTTGCTCAGTTATCTCTTAGTGTCCATGCCTGGAAGCGTTGTGGACAACTGAAGCTGCTCTGCATGGGGTACACTGTCCTGGAAATGGTCACAGGAGGAGGATAGTAGGTTGCTTTAGAAACCTTATGGTCAGAGGACTGGAATTCACTATGTGCATGCAATTTTGTTTCTTTATGATTCATACAAGCAAACACTCCAGTCAAAAATTGTCCTAAACGAATGGAAGTGGGGTGTTTTTTCTCCTCCAATTTAATCAAAATAGTAAACGTAAGGGCCCATGAAAATATTCTAAAATGGAAATATTGCTACCTCAAGAGAGTCCTAAGAAGTTCTCTGTTTCTAAATAAGATGCCTCTTTTTTATTAGAAGCACACACAGGCAGAAATCAGTTTCTGATCTCAGGAATTCTGAGAATGGCTTTTGTCATTCCCTAGGGGAAACAGAACAGGTGAACAGGTGTGATGGTTTAAGGTAGCTTTTCTCTTATGTAAAACAGAACCTGAAGAGTTGACTTAATTTACAAATGGTCTCATTTTTTACTCCTGAATATATACTACCTGCCTTCTGCAGTTCTCACAACGCCAGTTAAGTTTGCATCAAAGTAAAGTTTAACAGTATTACTGCAAACCAAGCCTCCCATACCGTGGCAGCCTGCTGCTCTGGAGGTGACTACTACACAGTAGAGGCACTCTTCATGACAGAATAATATTCTCCCTGGGCAAAACCCCATGTGCCTTGGAGCATCCCTAACCTGGATCTCCCAGCCGAGTTTAGAGCCTGTGCATCTGGAGGTGATTAAGCAGAAGCACATTCCCCTTTCTGCCATACAGTTTCCAGGATCCATTTCATGTCTCCATGGCTTAGCAGAAATTCTACAACCCTAAACTCCTTTCCTTCTAAATGGCTGATTTGCCTTCACTTATTGACCCTTCAATTTTTTCTACTGAACAGGAACTGAAAACTTAAGGGGAAGAACAAGGAAGACAAATGAAATATCGTAACTACTCAAAACCCTCTAAAGGACTCAAATTATTTGACTGCATCAAAGAACTATTAAATGTGATATTAAAAATAATGTTGAACATGGATCCTGGCAGCAAGGGTGACAGAGTGAATTCTGGTGTTTTAAAGAAAAGAGTAAGGGTCCAATTTGCATGCATTATGCTGGCTATTTTAAATAATTTCATTCTATGTGTACAGCAGAAACTATTCTCCCTCTCCCCATTTCAAGTAAGAGCTGAGAAAGGGCTGGTCTGAGGTTAGCAAGCTCTGTATGTCTCACAATTTTGAATAAAACAATACCAGCATCCTCCCTGCTTCTTCAAAGCCCTAAATTTATTATTAAGTAAATTTAGCCATAGCTCAGTCAGTAGAGTAGAAGATGCACCGAGCCACTTATCTGTTTATTATCTTTGCAAGCCACATGAAAAGCCGTGTCTACTATTGCTTCCTGCAAATCTACAGCAATGTAATGCAAAAACAGCATTTTAAAGAAATTCTCTTTCGGAATCCCAAGGATTCTTCCTGCAATTTTGAATATTTTAGGCAGCGTGTACCGTACAGTAGGTCTGGAATCACTGACATTGGTCACGCTGTTAAAACTGAGTCAAACCGCCTTGTAATCCTGGAGAGCCGATAACCTTAAACATCAATGCAATGTTAAAATGAATCCTAAAAGAATCCCTATAATTGCGATGAACATTAGAAAGAAAATCGTCAAGTCCTTCTGCAGGGAAATAACAGCAGACTCTACCAGTCTTCCCCTCCCCGCCCCCAAACTCATGCAACTAATGATGACCTCCCGAAGTGCCGAATTTAAATGTTCCAGCATTCATCTGAGGATGAAGGGAGAAAAAAAAAATACACAGAAAACCATGAAACAAGTTGCAAACTGCACAAACGCAAGGCAAGGGAGAGAGAACTGCAGCGATTCAGGAGCGATTGCAGAATGAAGAGCAACAGAAAGGAAACGGGGAAGAAAGAAAGAAAAATAAAAAAACAAGGGGGAAAAAAGCCTTAAGCATTAAAGAGTAAGAAGTGAAAAACATTTACCAGCAGCTCGGTCAGTAGCTTCGCTCCCTGACACCATCTACATAGAGAGAGAACTTAGCCTAGAGTCTTCGGTCCCAGCTCGCTTTGGAGCAAAATTCCTTCACTTCGAGGGGGCAACACACACCCTCCAGAAAGAGAGAGAGGGAAAGAAGGGGGAAAAAAATAATCCCAAAGATCTAGCCAGGCTTTCTCCCTCCTCCCTCTTACCCGCCCCCCGGACTCCCCAAACGGTGCTCTCTGCTTCTGCACAGTTCAGGCTTTGCTGCGGAGGCGCCGCTGCCGCGGCTGCCGCTGCTTGCCGCCGCCGCTGCTGCTGCTGCTGGAACTGCTACTTCAGAAACGATTAGGAGGAGGACGCCCAAGCACGACCTGAGCCTGCGAGCCACCCAGGACCAATGTGCAACCTGCTCTGGAATCAAACCCATAACACACGCAACGCACACCCAGTGGCTCCTGCACGCGCACACACGCGCCCGCCCGCGCGCCGCACAGACACACGCGCGCGCGCACACACACATATACACGCGCACGCGCGCGCGTGAACACACACACACACACACACACACACACACACACGCAAACACACACATGCAAACACTCGCGCACACAGAGGCGCGGAGCTCTGCTCTTCGGCCGCCAGCCCTCCCGCGAGGTCCCTCCGTGGGAAGTGAGAGCCAATCCCCTGCCCCTAGAGCGCGCACAGGCCCGGGCTGGGCTGGTGCCTTTAGATCTAAGGGGTAGCGAGCCCCGGAAAGGGTTCTTGGCTGGGAAAGAGGGGCGCTAGGGGCACGTGTACCCCTTTGTCTGCAGAGACACCCCCCGCCCCGCTCTTCCAGCCGGGCGTTTCCAAGAGCAGAAACTGAGCGCGCCAAGCCCGGGCCTTATAGAGTTCAGTTAGGTTCTGAGCTTGTCCCGGGCAGACCCGGTTCTGTAGCTGCACGCACCGAGGACTCTGCTCTGCTAAACCCGATGCACCACGGCTGCACCCGGGGCTCTGCGAACTAGGGAGCATCACCAGCCTACGCATCCTGCGGACTCCCGGAGCCTGCCCCTGCTCACGAGCATGCCCAGTGCTCCGCTGGACCCAGACCGTTCCTTCCAGGGTTAGGAATGCAGAGCGAAGCAGAGGAGAGGGCAAAGCCCAGGGAAGGCAGGGTTTCCTGGAGCCTTCTCAGCTGCAGACTTGCCTCCTCTGGATTGCCAGGTGGTGGCCCTAAACCTGTCCCTGGGGGCGCAGGAATAGGGAAGCGAGGCTTGGAAGCCTCAGAAAACAGTTTCCTTTTTTTTGTTTGTCAGAAAGAGAATTCCAAAAGAAACAGCTGATTCAGTTTTGGAATAATGGGGGGGGGGGGGGAATGCAGCAGGGCCTGGCAGTTATACTAGTAACAACAGCTAAACCTGTACTGCCTGGGTTGCCATGTGCAGCCTCATGCTTGCGCTGCCCATCAATTATTTGATTTTATTCTGTCCAGAGACTGTATGGTTAACCCAAATGCAAATGGGGCCCCAGTATACTATTCCAAATGCCAGTCAATTATAACTGGATGCCTCCCTAAATCTAAACTCCCCGGTCTGACTCTAAGCCACTGGAGAGAGAATGCAGCACAGTTAGCAGCCCTGGGCATTTCCACTAAGGGGAAGGCCTGGTGGACGGCTGGTGATAGCATTCTCTGGCCCCTAGCTGCACCTGGCTGGCCTTCAGCAACATGCAGACCTTGAAAAACTACATGCCTGATTTTTGCCAATGTTTTCTTAGCAATGACATTAATGCTGCTTATGGCTTGGCTGAGTAGTGGAAGTCCTTTCCTACGCTATACACAAGAGACCAAGAGCCAGAGAGGATGTTACCTTCTTTCCACAACAGGAACAAGGATATGGTTTACCACAACCCCAAGGACCATGCTATTTTGGCTGAAATACGTTTCATTCTTAATTGCATCCCGGATAAAGCCACGAGACACAGACATAGTATTTTAATTTCATTCAGCAAACACGGCGATTTTCTACTAGCATTTGCTCCCTTCAAGGCTCTGTCTTAGAGGTGACAGAAGATGACAGACACCCTGCCTGTATTCTTTGAGTTCACATTCTAGCAAGAAGGTGATCATATGCTTGTGATGCTAATGAGGAACATATGCGGAGAGCTTGTTAGGAGTTTCTTCCCCTCCCTGCCTTCATCTTGAAAACTCGTATTTATCCTTTGTGCTCAGGAGAGACCTGTGATATCTCTTGCTAGGGCAAATTTCCCTTATTATAAGTTTTCGTGACATGTTTGTTTTCTTTTAAAAAATATTTTGTAGGTGTAATTTTCCACTTGTGATATGATATACCTTTTAAGTCCTCTCACAAACTCTCCAGACTGTAGGCTGCATGATGGGAGGAACGGACCAACTTTTATTCTCCAATTATGCCCCACAAGATGGCCGATGTCACCACCCCCAACCACCACACACTACTTAAGAAGAGGGATCATTCTTATGGTGTGAACATTTCTTTTTATTGCCATCTAATAAATGAATAAGTCCAGAGAGCCTGGGAAGGATTTCTAGCCCAGGGAAATGGCAGAGAAGGACCCTCACTCAGATCTGCCTGCTGTGAAAGTCCACAGGGCTAAGGTTCAGGCCAATCTGCCTCTCCTGCTACTACTCAGTAGCTAATGAGGGAAGTAAGGTAAATCCCAGATTGTGTTACAGAGAAATACAGAGGCAAACAATTCAACATTGTCAACAGTAATAAGGCAAGCACTAAGATTATTGTAATTCTGCGCCTCCACCAAACATCAGGCCCTCCAATGTTATCTTGTCAATAATTCTGTACAGGTTCTAATACTACAGTTTGAGAGATGAAGAAATGGAAGGGCCTTATGACTGACAAAGGTACCAGATTGGAAACCCCAAAGGAGACAGGACACATCAATCTCACCCCATAGCATCACCAATGCCCCTTTTCCATTTACCAATTGGAGAGCTGGAATTTGAACCAAGGTTTATGTAACCAAAACCTCAGAGCTGCCTGGTGGTGCAGGTAGAGTTTGTGCAGTGTTTGCAGCTTAGCAGTGCTGGTGCCTGGGTGCATTTGTAGGTTCACCAACAGAAAGATCTCCACAGGTGCCTTTCTTCTGCCATTAAAGCTTTGAAGAAGACTTAGAGTTGTCTCTCACAGCTCATGGCCCTCTCAGGATGCAGAGATAGATTTTGAATGCAGGCCCCTCTTCCTTTGTTCAGAGGAGTGGCTCCCATTGTCCTTATAGGAGAGGCAATGCCCAATGTGTTCAGAGGCTTTTGGCTGGAGAACAGGGGTGTCCTGGAGAGAAGAGGAAGCTCTGTGCACCACCCTTCCCAGCTGCTACCAGTTAAGTTCCACCTTTATTGTGCCCTGTCCCTCTGCTTTTGCATGTAAGAAATTGAACACAAAAGCTCACTGCTTTGCTGGTCGCTTGCACTAACAGCAAGAGGCACAAGCCACAGGAAAGAGAAAAGGTGCATTTTATACAGCTTTGCTTGCAGCAGTGTTAAGCACACTTGGTGACAAAGGGAAGGTTTGATTCCAAACGGGAAGCTTTTGTTAAATACCTTTGCATTGGGATTGGTGCATGGGCCTCAGTGGGGGTTACTAACCTATATTAGTCAATCTTAAGACGAAGATTCTTAGATCTTGAACAAAATATTGCTGTCTATTATATTCTCTACCATATCTCGTGTCCATCTCTAGGTTTTTAACCTGTAGGTACCCGAGTCACACACACACAAATTGTATCCACTTAATATACATACTTGACAGCTGTAGATGTGTGCATCTGACTATACATATATATCAGTCCCTAACTGTGGATTATTTTTTTGCACTTGTTTAGCTTCTACCTTGCCCTTCACTAAAGTTCTGTGAATGAAGCAGGTTCAAAGAAAAAGAATAAACACAGCTCCTCTTCCCTTCTTTCTCAGGAAGAAATATATTCGCAACAGAATGCTTCAATGGATAGTAAGGTCCCTGGGATTTCTGATAAGGCCTTCCTGTGTATATGTTAGGTTGATTTTTGTCATGGGGCAGCAGAAGGTTTATTCGTGCTGAGAATAATTCATTAAGAAAACCATGAAGGGCAGCCTGCAAGGAAACAGTCCTGAACAATTGAAGTGTTTCTTAGTTCTGGACTCTGGCAAAAAGATAGAGATTCCCGAGCCTTTCTCAAAGTAATGTATATTGGTTAATATTGTCAAGTCAATAGCATATACAATCACCTGGAAGTATTCGAACAACCACAAGGTATTACCTAGACTGTACTATCCTCTGGCAGTGTTAGGGATGGCTTGATGAGGTTCATTGAAGTAGGAAGAGCCACTCTGAATGGGAGCCATGAGGTCATGGAGGAGAAACAGAATTTAGCAGCAGCAGCTCTCACTGGCTGCAGCCTGACTGCAGAAGCAGTGGGAGTAAGCCTCCTCTCCAGGATCCTCTCCATGACCCCTACCATGATGGCCTGTATCTTCAAACTGTGAGCCAACACTAACTCTCCATGACCCCTACCATGATGGCCTGTATCCTCAAACTGTGAGCCAACACTAACTCTCCATGACCCCTACCACGATGGACTGTATCCTCAAACTGTGAGCCAACATTAACTCTCCATGACCCCTACCATGATGGACTGTATCCTCAAACTGTGAGCCAGCATTAACTCTCCATGACCCCTACCACGATGGACTGTATCCTCAAACTGTGAGCCAACACTAATCCTTCCTTCCTTCCTTCCTTCCTTCCTTCCTTCCTTCCTTCCTTCCTCCCTCCCTCCCTTCTTTCCTTCCTTCCTTCCTTCCTTCCTTCCTTCCTTCCTTCCTTCCTTCCTTCCTCCCTTCCTTCCTCCCTTCCTTCCTTCCTCCCTCCCTTCCTTCCTTCCTCCCTCCCTTCCTTCCTCCCTTCCTTCCTTCCCTCCTTCCTTCCTTCCTCCCTTCCCTAAGTGGCTTAGATCCTCTCTTCTGTTGAAGCCTGGAGGAAAGTGACTAATACCTAGTGTAAGACATTCTAAAGCTCAGCCTGTCACCTCCTGCTGCTTTGATGAGGAATGAGGGGAAACTCTTGGGAATGTGGTCCCAAGCAGCCATATCAATGTCATGCTGTGGCCTTCACCCACGTGCTCCAGCATTTGCATTTTTGTACAGAGTACCTTGTAAAGAAAGAGATAGCTGATGGGTATAGGCTGTGAAACTGAAGGTAGAGCCTCTTTAATGATAATAATATATTTTTCAAAAAATCAGGAAAAATGATGTCTAAGCTGATGGTATAAACATAAAAATATCTGACTTTTAATTTTGGAAAAAAAAAATCCCACCTCCATACATTTATCCAGAACCTATTATTTTAATTTTATGCAGCATTCTAACAAGTTACAAGCCCATGGGGAATTGAAAGACAAATGGTAAACCCCTATTATTAGAAAATTAATAACAGAAAGAAACAGAGACTAAGAAGACTACATTTAAATATTCTAGAATGCATTTGGAAGTTTTAATTCATAAGCAGAAAACCTCCAACATGCCACATTTCTATGGAACTTCTGGGTAGCCAGGATTATAATAGCATAGAATATCACATGATATTAATGACATTGACTTTAAAACCGTGCTTCAATGCCTATGACGGGACAAAAATAAAGGCTGTATTCTCAGCCTGTCACTCCAGTTGTCTATGAGATGGCAATAACTCACATATGTGTTTCCTCCCATAACAAATACTTCCTGGTCTAGTGTTGGTTTTTATCCAGTAGGGTGTAGGCTTGTTTGTATCCAGTAGGTCTCAGAAAAGGTTTGGAGACCATTAGTAAGATGTTGGACATCATACTGACTAATTTGATTGATCAGTTAGGGCAAATAATGGTATGAACAGGTATACTACTGCTAAACGTATGCATTCCCAGAACATACAGCAGAACATACAGCATAATTACATTCCCTTACTCATATCCTGCATCCATCTTCCTACGTCTAGACCCTAGCTGAAGTCTTTGACTCCAACCCAACTGCCCTTTCTTTGGTCTTCTTTCCCTATCTTATTTTGCTACCAACTAGAATTTCTCCTCCTCATTCCCACAGGCCAATTTCTCCTTCAATATTCAGCTGATGGTCCATTTATTCTAGGAAACCTTCCCCTAAAGCTCCACCCAGAAAGCCTTTTTTTAATGCCCCCTAAAGACCCTCTGTTCACTATGTCTCCCTTCCATTAATATTACTTGTGTTCTAGCTGGACAAGAGACTCTTTGACTGAAATAACTCCATCTAGATCATCCTTGAATCCATCACTGTGATTCACAGAAAACCTTGCACCGAATAATGTGTGTGTTATAAGAATGTATAAATACATGAATGGTGGGTGGTCAATAGTTGATGAATTAATGAGCATAAGAGTATTGTCAGTACTCCCCTGAAGTGTCACACAAAGATTAAGTTATATTTTGTAGGTTAGAAAATAGGCTGAATGTTTTGGAGGCTCTATAAGTAGCCAGACTTTTTAAGGATATGATATAAAACACCAGCATGAGTGACTGTCACAGAACAGTGGATGTGGGCAGTTGATGAGGTTGACACTTGAACAGCAGGAAGGGGTTGTCATGAATTTGTTATGGGGTCAATAAACAAGCAGCTAAGGATAGTAGCTTCAAGAATCTTAGGTAACATTTGAATGTATTTACTTTCAATGGGCACAATCCGAAAGGATTGTTTGTGCTTGTGGATGTGTTGTGTTCTCACATCTGTGCTTTGTGCTTATGGGTGTGGGTTCACTTCTGTGCATGCTTGCTGGGCGCACAGAGTGTGCGGGGCCAGCAGAATTTCTACAAGATATGAAATGTCTCCAAAAAAAGAAACTGATTCCCTTCAGGGAAAAAGAACACATCATTGAATAAATAAAACCTTTCAAGAGGCTTTAATACATTGTAAAGAGCATTTTTACTGATTGGTAGAAATTCTTTTTGATTAATTAATTAGTTAATGTTTTCAAAGCACTTTCAAGATGAAAAACATTTCACGAGAGCTCCATAATTTTTTTATTTTTCCCATGCACATCATTTTTCCACATTACTGGGTTTGTTTTTCTCCTGGATTGCTCACCAAACCCCGTACCCTAACAGAGGCATGGTGTGGACGATGCTGAGGGAATAGAAATTGAGTTGGGCTGACAGTGAGCAGGGAATAAGAACAAACAACAACAACTACAACAAAACTCTTCCAGTGTATTTAGAGTAATGTTTGAAATACAACCGTCTAAGCAAATGACAGCACTGTCATGCTATAATCTAGCCATATCATTTATTTACCAACTCAATTCTGTTTGCTCCCTAGCAAGCACTGTACACATTTTTTTTAAAACAAAGCCTGAATTGATAGCTGTATGTTTAAGGAATAGTGATAACCAACTTTTATTAGTTGCTTAGTACAGTCTGGGTCTTGTTCTAGAACTCTGCTTATAGTAATCAATATATTATCTCTCCAACAACCATTTGAGATACTATTATGATAAGCATCTGCTGATGGAGAAAATGAAGACTAGAGAAGAGAATTTACTCACAACAGCCATAGGTAGTTTTATATGGCACATTCCAACACTTAGCTATGATGCAGGGAGGAAGGAAAGAGTTAATGAATGGGAAAAGAAAAGAATGAAGGTTAGAAGGTAGAAGCGAGTCTACTTCTAAGGAAAGAAGAAAAAAGGGCAAATAAGAAGAATAGGAGGGAGAGAGGGCAAGAAAGAGAGAGAGAGAGAGAGAGAGAGAGAGAGAGAGAGAGAGAGAGAACAAAGATGTTCATTGTTACTGTTAGGAGTTCTGACTATGCCCTCCCTCTACAATATGTGAAGCCTTCACTATTATGATGAATCTTCATTGAATGTTGATGAAATTCAGAACTAGATAGTGGGCATGCTCAAGGGCTTTTCTCAAAGGGCATTTCCAGAAATGGCTAGCTGAACACCTTCCCTGAATGTGGCAGAACATGTCCTGTACTGAATATCAAGGAGCCAGCAAACTCACTGCCATCTCTTCATCCCTTTCTGTTTCCAAGGTGCACACACAACGTGACAAGCTCTCTTGCAGCGCCCCGTGCCTTAGAAACCACAATGGACCATAACTTCAAATGGTCAGTCAAAATGGTAACTCTTCTTGAAGCTGCTTTTGACAGGTAATATCTATGAGAAAAGTAACACAGACACTAATAGATAATAAAGAGAAAATAAATGTCACCAATCTTTCATGTTGGCAAAACTAATCCACATGGCAAAGATAAGTTAGTTCATTTCCAAAAGTGGTCTTTAGTCAATGAAATCTCACTTGGCATTCTGTGCCCAGGCCCAGGATCATAATTATTGCCACATGAAACAATGTTTTTGGTGATAATAGGTCTTAGATTCTGAGCCTCTGATTTTCTTTTGGCTAAAGCAACTGGTGATGATGCGGTGTTTTGAAGAAGCTTTCTGATAGAATTAAGAGGGAAGCATCTTAGGCTTCAATTACCTGTGTAATCTTTTCCTATCTCTTAATATCCCACTGAACCTGAACCAACCTGGTTATAAAATGGGGCAATACAACCCCAAATCTCTCTCAGATTTGCATTTGTCAAAATACATGGGAAGTTTTCGGACTCAAATATGATACCCCAGGGTATACCCATATGGTATACTGGCTACTTTGCACTGAAGGACACTAGACCTCAGGAACAAGCAGTCTCTGTACCAAGATCTCTCCTCTCATTCTCACATCTCCAATCTCCCACCTCCTCCATTCTTCCCTGACGAGAGTCCCAGAAGTCAGAATTCTTCTTCCTCAGTGTGACTAATGGAAAGGAGAAGCTTTCCTCTAAAACAAGCCATAAAACAACAAAAACAAGTTATTTTGCTTTTACCCAGCCTCTGTAAGAGCTAACCATGAGGACATTCTGATCTACCAATGTCTTAGATTAGTAGATCCTAAGACCCTTATTCCAGAGGGCTCCAGCCCTACTCCCAGTAGGAAGGAACAATACACAGAGGCTAAGTAGGAGAGCTCTGTGGGTATGGCCACATAGCGTTCTGTCATTGGGCTAGACTCTTTCTGTTCTATCAGTTTTGCTCTCTTTACCAACTCTAAGCATAAGCAGAAACTTAATTTTTAGTTTTAAACATTCATTGCAAAAGATTCCCAGTCATATGAAATTAGGATGAGATATATGTACCATGTTTTTCTGTTACTAGCTTGTTATTTGTTATGGGGGAACTAGCCATGGCCCTTGTGGTGGGTGAGGAGTGGTATCACTCCTTCCCTCTCCTTAAAACAGACCAAATAAATCAAACAAGAAATACCAAGAAAAACAGTCCATATTATGTGGCAATCCTCACATTCCCCTCCATTCTTTTCTTCCTCTCAAATACCTGTGGATATACCTATTTCCAAATATGCCATCTAATTTGGAAACAAGAGCCTGGCCTGCTAAAATTATGGAAGGAGCAAGAGGTGATGTCAGACCCTCACCATCATACACCTTAAAACCTCAATGCAATGGAGAGAGTCGAGGCTCTGGGATGGGTTAGCATCTCATAATACTGAGAATATATATCTAGCACAAGGACAAAGGGGAGCATAAGACAGAGGTGCATAATTTATTGGCCATTTTGACTGCAGGGCTCTTATTAAAGTGAGTATAATTAACAAATCTCTTTGCAGATATGAAATACAAAGATGCTGCAGCCATAAAATCAAGAAAGAAATGTAACCTGAGCACATCTCCCTGATTCCACTGATTTAGTGATCAAAGCCCAGGCTATGGCTACTTCATGGTTCAGTCTCTCTCATCAGAGAAATGGCTACTAACCTCCTGGATCAGGGTTAGGGTAGATGGCAGAGAAAATGAGTTCAGTCAAAGAAAAGACTGAGAGCAGTGAAGCTTGAAGTCCTGAGTTAACTTTTGGAGAAATGGTGGTGTCATAAAGCAAGCTGTCCATGGTAAGGTGTGCTGTAGAAGGAGATTGAAGGGACAATGGCAGAAAAACTGATCTTTGTGCTACACATGCCCGGGACTGAGCAGCAAACGTGTTAAGAAGATACCTTGCCATTTTCGACTCTTCAAGAAGCCCCAGGACTCTTCTTTACTGTACCCCTCACACACTCTACCCCCTGAGAGGTACAGTGTACTGCCTGCTAGCTCAAATGGTAGATATTGGGTATTGAATGGGTTAAAGTCAACAATCCATCTCCCATTGTCTTTTCTCACCTTATATCATTTGAGGAGTGTGTAGTAATCAAGATGCATCCTCAAAGTATTGGGTTAAGGGCAAGTTAACTCTCTGCCTAGAAACCTGTGTGGAGGCCAGTTAGAAGACTGTCCAATAGACTATATTGTCCTGACCTTCCTTCTCTTTGCTAAAGCAGATAGTCTCTACCACGAAGCTTCCAAGAGCATTTGCAAGTATTCTGTGATTATGTCATTGTGACTCAGAGAAGAACACCTTCCATGGTGAAATGATGTTTAAGATACAACAATTTAGCTCTGCAATTAAGAGGCTTGTATGGATTCCTTGGCAGGCCTAACTCTACCCCACCCCCACCCAACACACTTTATAGATGCCAAAATAGGAAAAGGTGCCAGATAATTGTCAGAGAGGATTAGTGTAATCAGTGACCAAGCTGTGAGCCTTCAGTCTTCTGGAAAACCAAGTGGAAATCAAAGCCAGCTCCAAGAATCAGGTTCTAAGGCCAATAGGGAAGTGGCCTTCATCCCAGGGTGGCTGAGCTTAGGCAGCATTTAGCACCCCATATGAACAGACCTATTCTTAGGACAGACTAGAGAGAGGGCTTTCTGTGAGAAAGACCAGACATGCAAAGTCAAGGCAAGACACAAACAAAGTAGCCATTAAGGGATTTAGATTAGGATATGTAATTGCCCCATTCTTACCCTCAACTGAATTCCAAATGTGTTCCAAAGCTTTAAGAGAGCTCAAATGGTTCAGGGCACAGGCATGGCCACAGGGAGGTGGGGGGCAGAAGGGAAATGGGCCAACAACACCATGTTTCCAGTTACATTTCAACGAGAGAAAAGGTAGTGAGAAGAAAAGAGACTGGCTCTAAGGAGGGATTATTCTGCATGTCAGCGCTCATTGAGTAAAACACACACACACACACACACACACACACACACACACACACACACAAATAATAAGCAAACCAGAAAGAAAACCACTGCAGCAGAGATTGATTTGATGGCCTGCCTGAGAATGTGGGACAGAGGAAGTGGAGACCTCTACTTCTTCACCAAGTATCTCCTTAAGAACCAAGTTCCAATTGAACAAAAATTGTAACCCTAAAATCAAAATGTAAAATGGTTTATTTCTTTGATTGTTCTTCAAATCACCTAGACATTTTATCTTATTGTTTTTCTCCATATTTCCAAAGGGGCCCCATTGCCTTTAATAAAAGTTCCAGATCTACAGAGGCAGTAGGACCTTGACCTTAGCTGTTGTAAACCTGGGCCTGAGCACTATGCCTCCGGGTTCCTACTCTTGGACAGTGCTCCACCCCTCTAAGTTTAAGAACTCACTGACAAGGCATGCCTTTTTCTTCTTTCAAAGGTCTTTTAGTCTGTTTATTTTGTTTGGTTGTTTTTGTTTCAAAACATTCCTTGTAAGAATGACATTATTTATAAATTGCATAGTCCTCTGGTCTAGGGGTAAAACTTAGACTCCTCTCTTCAATACTTTTTATGACTTCACATCCAACTATATACACTCTATGACACACTTCTCTCTTTTACTGCGTAACTTTTGACTTCAGACATACTTTCGACGGGTTTGTTTATTCGGTTTCCCCCATTGTGTTTAGATAAAGGAATTGATTGCTATACTTATAATTCCATGTGTTTTTCTCTTACACAAATTCCCCAGTTTGAAAACCTTATTGACAATACAGATTCTTCTCATATAGCATTTCTGCACTTATTGCTTAACTAATGAATCTACCAAGTAAAGACAGAGTACTAGACCCTGCATTATAATTCTTAGATAAGTGCATGTGTTCATCACAGCCAACCTAAATTTCTGTAAAACTAGCACATTTGTAAGAATGAGGTGGTTAGTGTCTCTTACCTTTTAAATCTCCATTCAATACAGAGTTAGGATTATGCATATTTATTTGGTACAACATAGGAAGATATCATTTCTCAAGAATTAAAAATAATCTTCCTCTACTGGAATATTTTATGATCAAACATAATACTGTTGTCTATGATGACATGGAATAGCTATGACATGATAGCTATCATACTGCTGCTAGATAAGCATACGTATCTTCCTCGTACTATTAGTTCCTTTATTCTGCCCTCCAATATTCTTGGGAGAAAGTATATTATAAGCAAAATAAGAAAAGGCATTCTGAGTACATTGCCTGCCACTCAGAAGAAAATGTAGCCTATATCTCTATTCAGATACATAATGTGACTCCAAAGTCAGGCTGCTGCAGCAGATAAGGATTCCTGAAAGTAAAACAAAATGTTTTGAAGATAAGAACTTGCCTACTGAATCTCACCCCAGTCTGAGTTTCACTCTGCCTATCTGTGAGCGAGGATTCACTCTGAAACCTCTGAGAACTGCCACGTGTCTGCCTCCTCTCTTCTCTAATCTCGTCTGCAGATGGTCCCCAGATTATTATCTTTACCATGGCAGCACATATCACTTCTACCTGGAAGTTTGCAGACATTCATTCCTCTGCAGAATACAATTCTATCTCCTTCTTTTAACAGTGGAGGCAGTGGGAACTGGGCTGTCCTGTTTCCCTTGCCTGGTAGTGCTATGTTTTCCTCTTTACCTACTCGTTTAGCTTTGGGATCCTTTTTCAGACTCAAATAAGCTCTGCTGTTTCCCAGGCATGTGGATTGTTATTGAAGGGGAGATCCATGACTGAGCTTCCACCTTCCAAACAGACTTGAGGGAATAGCAGTGCTGTAAATTATGGGACCCAATCGGAACAGTAGGATAGAATGCTCACCTCAATATGCTTGTTCACCTCCTTCTCCTACCCTGACATTTATGGCCTTTAAGATTGCTACTTATTCTTCATAAATCCCAAGTCTCTGTCCTTCCTAAGTTTGCTTTAGTCCTTCCAGCTCTGTCGTTTTCAACTTGGCTAAATATTTAAATGATCTGGGGTTGGGGGCATATTAAAAATCCAATTGTATGAGGAAATGCCAGGTCAAATGAAAGACACAGGGGTTGAGACAAAGAAGGCATCAGCATTGACTTTTTCCCCCTTGAAAGCCTTAGGCAGTGACAACCTACAGCCAAGTCTGAGAATCACTGAATTTTGGATGAAAGTCATGTTTTATTTCAATTATTTTTAAACCTGTGTTTGACTTGAATTTGCTGTAAAACATTATTGTCTGTGTAGATGTGTTATATCTCTTGCTACCATGCCCACATTTGAAGATGGGATATTTCTCATCTCTTGCCATGATGAAGGTATTAAGGTCTGTGTAGGAAGTCCTTGTGAACTTGAGTCCCAATTCAATTTTCAGATCTACCATGTACCACCATATTACATATATCTGGGTATCCTTGAATTTGATTTGGAGCTCCCTTTTGCCTGAGTTTTCAGGCATATATGCTGGAAATAAATTTCAGCTATATGATAAGGATATTCAATGACTACATGAGATGAATGATATAAAGTACTGAGTGCTAGCTCAGTGTCTACTCAACAAATGCTAGCCATTATTGTTATTAATTAGCCTTCTTTGTACATTTCACATTGTATAATATAGCAGTAAGCAGTCAATAATCATTTGCTGGATGAATAAGTCAATAAATGATGGAGAATAAATCATATTTAATTGCTCTAAAATAAATCCAGAACAGCCAGTCTTCTAATACACAATTCCAGTTAATGTATGTTAACTATTTACAAGTGCTTGAGGGCATCTTTGTGGCCATGTCTTTATGAATTCAGATCCGAGGGGAAGCAGAAGATGTCCTCAAAAGAAAACAGATCTAAGCCATCTCTCCAGCAATGTTTCATTCTCTTTAGTAGGTATCTACCAAAACTCACAAAGCTATTCATATCATTGGGGAAAGCTGCTTTGATTGTGGAGAGGAAAGATTTCCAATTTAACCTAGTATCAGTGAAGACTGTATTTCATAATCTTAAGAATGCATAAATAGCTGCTTTCATAAATACTGCCTCACCCTTTACTGAAGGGACATGCTAGACACCACCAGAAAGATCCCTGCTTTATATTCATTCTTATGCCCCTAGAGCATTTAATCATCATGGGACTGTAAAGTCAGGGGGTAACTGGAGACTGTAGCCACACTCCATCATGTGACAGAATGGATGAAGTCTGACTATTACCAGTGTGAATAGAGCCATTTTGTTGGATTCCATCCTGGTGGAATGAATAGCCTCTGTTCTGTTTATTGATTACACCCTGAGTAGCGAAGTAGAGGTGGCGAGCACTGCCCAGGAAAACACTCAGATGCCATTGTGTGCCTTTCACTTTGGCCAGGCCAGATAATCAGTCAGAAATTTACTTTTAAACTCTAAACAACATGTTCGATATCCTTACATCCCACAAGAATAAAATCACGCAGAAATAGAAATGTCTTAAGTCACTCATTTTCAAGTCCTTTTCACTAAAGCTCAGGCTGCTACCCTGCCTAGTTTACAACACCATTGAACTCACCTGAGGAGTGGCTCTTGGGTCCCTGCCCCCTCTGTTCTCTTCCTACACAGTCAATAGTATTTTAAGAATTCTATCTGATCATGGCACTGTCAAATGACTTCTTATTGTACTTTGAATAAAACTCAAATCCTTGTGGTCTTGCTAGGCCAGAAGCCACAGAGTCCTGGCTAATCATCTGACCTTGATATAACCTGTAGAGTT